>WEKX01010250.1:311535-366305 GCA_013390025.1 Pitta sordida
AGTCCCCGCCCCTCCCGCTCCCGCCTCGCCGCTGCCCCAGTCTCGGCCCAGCCCCGGCTCCCCGTTCCCGTCCCGGTTCAAACCCGGCCGCGCTCCCACCTGCCCCTCCCGGCCCGGCTCGACCCTCGCCCGCGGTGCCTGACGGGAGTTGTAGTCTCTGGCCTTAGGGGAACATCCTGCCACGTGCGCTGTCCCCGCAGCGGCGGCGGGCCGGGCAGGGCAGGGCAGGGCAGGGCNTTGTGCTTTCCCTCGAGAACGGGTGGCTTGGCTTAAAAACTCTCCGCTGCTGACTGACGGCTGCGGAGGAGAATGTTCCTGGTGGGAATGGCCGGGCTGTGCCCCCCCCGGGTTTACGCCTCACCTACTGCAGGCTGCGTTTCAAAACACTCGCTGGTGGCTTTCTGTGCGGAAGGCACAAGGTCCCTGATCCTTCATTCCCTCAGGAAGCTGCCTTTGGGGCCGTCAGCGAGGCTGTCAGGCAGCGCACGTAGGACTGTGCTTATCCCTGGGATTCCGTGGAATCCCTCAGGACGAAGCCCCGGCTGCGTGTCGTGCCCAGGGGTCTCTCCAGCTCCTTGGCCAGAGCGGGTTGCTGGAGAACCACTGATGGCGGGGGCCTGAAAGCAGTTTTTAACATTCCACTGGAATAAAAGCGGCTCTGCCTGAGGGGAGCCAGCAAAGGTTTCGTTCCCAGTTATCTGAGTGTTTCATCAGTCGGGGCCTTTTTCCTCCCTGCTCCTCATTCCTGTCCTGTTTTATGAGAAGGGAAAAAAACCAAAAAATAAAGCAGAACTGAAGATTCCAAAATCTCTCCAAACTCCCACTGGAGAACGTGCCACTTCCCAACCTGCCTTGGCCGACCTGGCAGCGCTCTGGAGGTTTATCTCCCCGTTACCTCAGGGTGCTCCTGGTGGGCGCTGTGAGGGTCGGGGCTGAGGGAAAGGTGAGATCAGGGCTGTTGGCTGCTCTGGAGCTTTGAAGTGAAGTCAGCAGCTGCTTAACTCTCCATCCTCAAGGCGCTCTCCTCCCCTCCCTCACAGATTTAGGGCGTAAGGAGATTACAGCCAGCTCGCAGTGTGTGTGTGTGTGTGTGCCTGGAGATCCTCCCTGGGCTGTGGGGAACGGGGGGTTCTGGCTTTGGTGTTATCCTGATCAACAGCCTTTGTGTTTCCCTAGAGGAGTGGTGGTGGGGGGGGGAATAATCCCACTGACTGTCCCGGAGGTGGGATCACAGGTTTGTGGAGGCTTTGGGGCATCAACACCTGAGGATGATGAGGGAGTGGCACAGGGTTCTCCCAGAAGTTCTTCCCTGTCCGAGGAGGTGATTAGACTTTAGTCCTAGATATCCAGTTGCTCCCAGTCATCACACAGAGGAGGTCGGAAGTTTGAGTGGATCATGAGTTATGAAGGAGGCAGAGGGCAGAAGAATTCTTCTCAATTCCGTACGTTTTAAAAACAAAAGTCACCCTCATTGTTCTCGTCTGACCCCCCAGCAGAGATTTACAGGCAGAGGTTCTTCCACCCAGCCAGCAGAGATAGAAGGAGTCCCCAAAAAACACACAAAAGGCCCAAAACCTGGGTGCTAAAACAAGACCAACCCCAAACTAGAAATAGAATGAACGCTTGCTGGCGAGAGCAGGTGCTTCCTTCACCGTTGCTGTCCCCTTTTAGCCCCAGCCCGAAACTTCTCTGCAGATCAAGGAGGGGTTAACTGGGAGCTCTGACTCGGGGTGGCTGCTCTGCCAAGTCCTGCCTGACAAGTCATCAGATCCCTCCCAACATCTTTTCTGCCACGTCCTGGCCTTTCTTCATGAAGTTATTTCAGGGGCTTTGAGCCCTGAGCAATCTGGCGGAGCTCAGTGGCGTGTAACTGAGGGGAAACCGTGGCCGGTGCTGTGGAGGAACCTCTGCAGTGCCAGCAGGATTTCCACAGGCTTTGGAGCCGAGGTGGCCTGAGCTCGGTGCCTTGTGGAGGAGTGAGCGGAGCCACTGTGTGGGGATGAAATAAGTGGTTGGAAGGTGCTTGTCGGACGTCCTCGCTCAGCCAGGATGGGGGAGGCAGGGATCTGCTGGGGGGAGGCAGCAGGAGCACTCCCAGAACTTCCGGAGGGATCAGCCTCTGCTGGAGCCAACAAGCGCTCGGAGTTTCTCTGCTCCTCCTGTTCGTGGTGACCAGAGACCATCTTTAAATCTCTTTTTCCCCTCTTTGTCAGAGCAGTTGTTCTCACTCCGAGCCGTGTCACAGCAACTGTGCTGATGGATCTGGACACGGCTGCTTTAGGAACAGAGGCTTTCAGGGAATTTGGTTGATATAAACACCCTTCTCAATGTCGGTATCAAGCCATCACCACCTCCCTGCGGGTTCTGCCACAACCCAGCGAGCTCCAGCACGGCTTTTTGCAGCTCTAGATGTTGCACCTGAGTCCCAAAATGCTTCTGGGGTGAAGCTCAGCAGATGTTCCTCATCAGGCAGACAGATTGCTGCCGTGTGTCTTTCCCTGCCCTCTCCTCCCCACCTCCTCCCCCGGGGGATAATTAGGGGCCCGAGGGAGCGAGGCAGCTGCGATCAGAGCTGCCTCTGTGTGGTGGCACAGAGGCTGGGGGACAGCCCTGGGGTAAAGGTTGAAGCCAAGCCCACAGAGGCCCCGTGCCCGGTGGGGTGAGGTGGAGCCCGTTCCTGTGCACACGTCTCTGGTGTGTGCAGGAAAAAGTGATAACGAAGTCCTTGCCACGGCTCCTTTCCAGCTTCGTTCCCAATGCCTCGGCAATGCTGGAGCGTCTCCAGCCCCATGAGGGTTTGTAAAACCCCGTGTGTGTGTGTGTGTGCTCCCAGCAAGGAGGTGAAGGCACGGAGTGAAGATTTCGTGAAGGTTTTGCCTGGAGAAGCCCCATCCCTGGAAGGGCTCAGGGGCAGGTTAGATGGGGCTTGGAGCACCTGGGATAATGGGAGATGTCCCTGTCCGCAGCAAGGGGATAGGAATGAGATGAGCTTTAAGGTCCCTTCCACCCAAACCATTCTGTGAGGCTGTCTAAAGCTCCAGGCAAAAGCTTGAACTGCAATGTCAAAGCTCCCCCAACTCCTCCCCTGTCCAGAAGTGAGAGTATTCCTACGAAGTCGCACTGGAAAAGTTGGATTACATGAGCCTGTTGTCAGTCAGCACTAAGAACAGCAGCTCCTGATTGCTCCTGCTCGTAATGTTTGGGAGGAACTTCCAGCCATCTCAGCAAAGCAAGGCCCAAATCTTTCTTCTTCTGTGATTTTGGAATTTCTTTTGGTGGTGTGCAGGTGGTGTCCCCTGTCCTGCGGCCTGCTGGGATTTTGGATTGCATTTCCATTGGCTGCACTGGGATCACTGCTCCATGCCCTGAGACACCTGTCAGGGTTGTGAATATGGGATTTAAACCAATTCTCTGGTGGTGGTTGTTGGGATCCAATAAATTATGGAAGTGTAAGTGGTGGAGGAGCAGCAGGGTTCCCGCTTTCCCTGTGCTGCCTGGAAGGCTGGAGGACAGCTCTGGGCTGTGCTGTCGCCATGACCTCGAGGTTTGTTGCTTAAAGCATCTGAATCCAGAGTTTCCCCTCTTCAAGTCCTCAGGGAGCCACCCCGGAGCTCTCACGGGATCCAGGTCTCTCCCAGAGATAAAGGAGCCGCGTGTCGTGTCCCTGTTCCTTGTGGTGGACAGGCAGAGTAGGCACATGCAATCAAACCAAGACCTCTGGATTCTGGGAAGGTGTAAGGAATGAGTTACTCATTCCAGGGTGCTGCTGCTCCCAAACTCCGGTGGCTGATTTAATGGATTTTTCTTTTTTTGTCTCCCCAGGTCGATCTTTCACACTTGTCCCCAGAGGAGAGATGGAGGTGAGTGTTGAAATCCCTCCAGGGATGGGAACTCTACCACTGCCCTGGGCAGCCTATGCCAGGGCTAGACAACCTTTTCTGTGAGGAAATTTTCCCAATATCCAACCTAAACCTCCCCTGGCTACAACTCAAGGCCATTTCTTCTTGTCCTGTCCCTTGTTACCTGGAAGAAACCAACCCTCACTTGAGGGGTATTATCACCCGGAGACCAAAGGTGTGAGGACCTCACAGCTCTTAATTCCACCTTGCCTTGTGGTCAAACAGCACAAACTTGTTTCCAGCACGTTCACGATGGAGAGAAACAACTTCCTGGGACTTGAGGGTTTAGTTAGGTGTCAGCTGTGTCCCACCCCAACCCTTCCAGCCTTTCCCTTGCTGGGCAGGAGGGAGAACGGTGTTAGTGGCCCCAAACCTGGTCTGAGGGTTTGGTAAGGAGAAGTAGCACCCACTCGGGGGGGCAGATGGTTGCAAAGTGCTCCAGGAAGACCCTGCTTGGTCAGGGAGGTTGGAACAGCCTTGCCTGTCCTGGGATGGTGAGTTGTGTGGATTGTGCACTCCGTAGTTGTCAGCGGGAGTTCTCCACCTCCTCCATGCCCTGACGGGCCAGGTGTTGTTCTTGGCTTTCACACCGTGGAAACGAGCTGGTCCCAGAGCAGCCTTTTTGTCCTTTCTCCTCTGGATTGTTCAACTCCACCCCCCGCCTCCCACAACTCTCCTTCATGCTGCTTTTCCCCGTGGGTCTTCCCGGCTCTCCCGCGGCGTTTCTCCTGCGCTGTGCACTCTGGACCCTTCTCAGCCGCCTTTCCCTGGCCTGTTGCAGGGTGGAGCACGCCCGGATGCACGCCAAGCACCGTGGGCACGAGGCCATGCACGCCGAGATGGTGCTCATCCTCATCGCCACGCTGGTGGTGGCACAGCTCCTCCTCGTCCAGTGGAAGCAGCGGCACCCTCGCTCCTACAACGTGAGTGACCCCGGAGGGTGGTGCCAGTCAAAAAAAGTGGGACGTGTTGTCCCAAGGGAAGCAGTCGCTGCCAGGACCCTGGGCCTGGTGGGTCCTGCAGAGCTCTGCCACGTGCTGGTGCCAGCGGCTTGTCCGGGGCTGTTATTTAACTGACTTCCCTGTTGTAATAGTAGTGATAATATTATTGTAATTAGTGTTTTCAGGCAGTACCTTTAATCCCCTGTGAACCTGAAACAAAACCTGCTTGCCCGTTTTCCCTCTGGCAGCAGCACAGGGGCTCAGCTGCGCTGCTGTGGATCCTTTTGGGAATAGGCTGGAGTGCAGAGAGGAGCCCAGACCTCCTGCCCGCTGTGGTACCTGTCTGAGGGGTCTGTAGCTGCAGCGTCAGGACCCTGGGAAGGTGAAGGTTTATGGAGCTGCCTCACACCAACGAGTTGGGTGGGCCATCTCCTGTACCTTCTGGATGTGGTTCCTCTGCATTCCTCCCTCCAGTTCTGTCCTTTGCAACCAAAAATCACCTGGCTGCTGCCTCTGGCTCCCTCACAAAACCACAGAACCGTCTGGATTGGAAAGGCCCTCTGAAATCAATAAGTACAGCCAACACTGCCAAGGCCACCGCCAAACCATGTCCCCAGATGCCACATCCACATGTCTTTTAAATGCCTTCAGGGATGGTGACTCCCCTGCTGCCCCAGGCAGCCTGTCCATGGGTTTGACCACCCTTTCAGGGAAGGAATTTTCCCGATATCCAACCTAAACCTTCCCTGGCATAACTTGAGGCCATTTCCTCTTGTCCTGTCACTTGTTACCTGGGAGCACAGACTGACCCCCACCTGGCTCCACCCTCGTGCCAGGGAGTTGTAGAGGGGGAGAAAGTCTCCCCTGAGCCTCCTTTTCTCCAGGCTGAGCTCCCTCAGCCTACCCCCATCAGACTCAGCTGAGCTCTGAGCTGTTTTCTGGGTGCCACAAGCCAAACCTCCCCAGTTTCCTGGTGGTTTCAGGGCCCTTTGATGCAGGCAGGAGACCGGCTGCCACAGCTGCCAGGGAGCTGCTGATGTTTGAGGAGCACAGAACCAGCTCCAAGTGCCTTTCCTCTGTTCCTGCAGATGGTGACCCTCTTCCAGATGTGGGTAGTGCCTCTGTATTTCACGATCAAGCTGAACTGGTGGCGGTTCCTGGTGATCTGGGTGCTCTTCTCAGCGGTCACAGCTTTTGTCACCTTCAGGGCAACTCGAAAGCCTCTGGTACAGACGACGCCCAGGTCCGTCCTCGTGTTCCCAGGGAAACTTCTCAGCCCCAGGGTAACCATTACGAGGAGCTCTTCCCAGTTCCCCTGCCACAGGTGACTGTAGCCTCACTCGGGGCATTCCCAGTGCTTCCTTGCAGCCTTTGGAGGTCCTGAGCTTGGAAGTCAGGCCTGTGAGCAGCCTGTGGCAGGTTGGGTTAGGAATGTAAAGCCCTTGCCCATGTGTGGGGAGAGGTGAAGCATCTGGGAAAACACAGCGGGTTTGAAAAGTAAAGCTCTTCAGGTGATCCAGGGAAAAGTGAAATAGTTAAACTCTCTGTTTTAATTCTTTACAGGCTGGTTTATAAGTGGTTCCTGCTCATATACAAGATCAGCTATGCGACGGGGATCGTGGGGTACATGGCTGTCATGTTTACGCTCTTTGGTCTTAACTTATTATTCAGGTGAGTGACTCTTTCAGGCCCCACTCCTGGGGCAGGGGGGTGTGACACACCATTGGCTGTCGCTGTGGAAAAACAATGGTCCTGGTAGAATGATTAGTGGGACCAAAGAGACTTATGGGGGTGTCCCTCTGCTCCTGGGAGGGTCATGGGTGAGGTGCTGGTACCTGAACTGGGGAGCCCTCCTTCCAGCTCAGCCCTTGGCAGCTCCCTTGGCTCTGCCGTGTCCAGCCTGGGGGCTGCAAGTTCTTTTGAAGGGCAAAAAAGAACCTCCCCCCTCCTGATGGTTGGGCTTTCCTGTTGTAGAATCAAACCAGAGGATGCGATGGACTTTGGCATCTCCCTCCTGTTCTACGGCCTGTACTACGGGGTGCTGGAGCGGGACTTTGCAGAGATGTGTGCGGATTACATGGCCTCAACCATCGGGGTGAGTTCACCACGGGCTCTCCACGCCTGCCCAGAGTTGTGCCCTGTGTCAGGGGGCCTGAAATGCTCCCTGGTGGCAGCAGCAGTAGCTTTGGCTTCCCTCAGCTTGGGAAGTGCCCTCCCTCGAGACGTTGCTCTTCCTGAAGTGTGAGGTGTCTGCTGGGTCCCCTCATCCCCAGAAGGACAAGAAGTTCTTCCCTGTGAGGGTGAGAGGCCCTGGCACAGGCTGTCCAGAGAAGCTGTGGCTGCCCCATCCCTGGGAGTGTTCCAGGCCAGGTCGGAGCAACCTGGGATAGTGGAAGGTGTCCCTGACCATGGCAGAGGGGTTGGAGGTGGATGAGCTTTAAGGACCCTCCTGACCCAAACCATTCTGTGATTCTGTGGAGGAGTGGAAGGATTTGTTTAGCCTGCTGAACTGACAAATATTTCCTTCCCCGGGCTTTTAAAACTCCAGTGCTCCTGTTTTTTGGAACCATGCTGTGTGTGCATTAACTTGTGACCTGCAGCCCCCAGGGAAGGGTTCACCCTGTGAATTTTCCTTCTGCTGCACCTTTTGCTGTCCCAGTGGGCAGAGGGCGGGGTGGCCCAAAATCTGTAGCCTGCTATCAAAATAACCCACTCCACCAAAAATACGTGATCTAGAATAACAAGTAGGTCACGTTTCTTCTTTTCCAGCAGCTGTTTAGGGTTTTGGACTTTGTGTTTTCTCCTCCTCTGCCTTTCTGACCTTTCTGCTTCTCGAGGTTCTGCTCCAGCCCCTCGCCTGGCACACTGTGACACCTTGGCACAGCTCGGGTCTGTTGGATCCCCGGGGCTCTGTCAGATGCTCACAGCAAAGCTGTGCCAGGACTCTGCTGGAAGTTTTTGCTGATGGTGCTAAACCAGGAGGAGCTGTGACCTTCTTGGAGAGAGAGTCAGACAGATGAGAGAGCTGGGCAAGCACCAGCTGTGTGAAATTTAGATGGGGCAAGTGTCAGGTTCTTCACCTGGGGTGGTATAATCCTGGTTGTAGGTACAAATCTGGGCTCAAGAGGTTGGAGAGTTACCCATGGAAAGGGTTTAGGGAGTTGGAGTTGACAGCAAGTTGGATATGGGTCAGCAGTGTGTCCTGGCAGCCAGGTGGTTGTCCAGTGGTAGGACACAAGGAAATGGAGTGAAGCTGCATCAGGGAAGTGCAGGTTGGACGTGAGGAAAAGGTTCTTCACCCAGAGGGTGGTCAGTCACAGGATCAGGCATCCCAGGGTCAGGGTGATGTCACCAAGCCTGCCGGGGTTCAAGGAGTCTCTTAGTCACACGGAGTTCTGTGGAACAGGGAGTTCAACTCCATGATCCTGATATGTCCCTCCCAGCTGGACTGTGTGGGACCAAAGTGTGTGGGACCCCCTGTGCTGTGCCAGGCTGGTACTGAGCCAGGAGGGCTTGGAAATAGAGCCGGGTGGCTGCTCTGTGCTTCACTGCCCACGCCTCAGGGACCTGCAGGGCTGGAGAGATGGGGCTGCATCCTACCTATTGTCATCTTGGGTCAAAGCTTGTCGTGCTCTCGCCCCCAGCCTCTGTCCCTGGGTGCACAGCCCTGGCAGGCAGCTGACAGCCCACCTGGCTGTTGGGGAGCAAAGCAGGGGCTCCTCAGCGCAGGGGCAGGGTGGGTGTGCGGGGCTGGGGCGGGAAGGGCCACTGCCTCACTGAGCAGCAACCTGTCCTGTTGTAGTTGTCTCCCGCAGCCGGATCTGTAACAAGGTTTTTAAGCCCCCAAGGCTGAGGCGAGTCGCGGGGCGCTGGCCCGAGCCCTCCTTAGAGCTTAGCCGTGCCACGGCAGGTGCGGGGGCACGTTCTCCCGCTGTCACCGCTCTCCCTTCTGCTCTGCCCTCGCTCAGTTCTACAGCGCCTCGGGGATGCCCACCAAGCACCTCTCCGACAGTGTCTGCGCCATCTGCGGCCAGCAGATCTTCGTGGATGTCAACGAGGAGGGGATCATAGAGAACACCTACCGCCTCTCCTGCAACCACGTGTATCCTTCTCCGCAGCCCCGCGCTGGGGTGGGCAGCACCCAGGGAGTCCCTGCCGCACAGCTGGGTGAAGAAACGCCTGTCCTGGGTCTCGAGGCTGCCCGGCTGGATTGGTGTTTGGTCAGGTGTCCATGGAATCGCTTCGTTGCCACCTCTGCTTTCCTCACACGTGGTTGTCTCCTCCTCTTTGCCCTCCCCAACTACCTCTGCTCAGCCGTGGGGCTGCACCTCACTTTCCACCTGCCTCTGCCAAATCCCCCGTGCCCTGGCAGTGCCAGCTCTGACAGCATGAGGTTGGGACATGGAGCATCCCTGCTTCGTGCCACGCTGGTCCCTCACCAGAGACCCAGCGTGGTGGGTGCTGTCTGAGTCCCCAGGACGGGGGGAAACGCTGCCAGCCTCCCCTCTGAAAACAGCCCCCTGGTCACTGCCTGCTCTGGTCACAGCCCAGCAGCTTCCTCCTTTCCCAGAACTCCCCCAGGGTTACCAGCACCCTGGAGTCACCCAGCCCTTCCCATCAGCTGACTGATGTGAAGTGAGTTTTGAAACTGGAAGTCCTCGCTGTTGCTCAGCTGAGCTGAGCTGGGACATGCCAGGGTTTTTTCCCAGCGGTGACTCAGCCTGGAGGTGGGATGTCCTCTGGCACCATGTGTGTTACTGCCTATGAGGTGGTTTCCAAACTGGGCCTGGGCAAAGGTCATGCTGGCAAAACCTGTGGCCTAAATTCAACTCTGAGGAACTGTTTGTGAGATTTATGGGTGCCCCGTGCAGGGCCTGGGCCTGTGGCTGCCTGAGGAGCTGCTCAGTGCTCCTGGTGGTCCTCAGGGATGAGGGCTGGCTGGGAACTCCTGGATCCATGGATCCAGGGCTGACAAGGGAGTGACTCCTGATGCTGTTCCCTGGCATTACCTCTTGGTTTGAGCAGCAGACAATGTTCCAGGGAAGGTTTGTTTGCTCAGTGACACTCCTGTGCGTGGCAGAGTCGGCTGCAGCCACCTCATGTTTCCTTGTAACCTTTCCAGGCTGTGCAAATCCTTGTTACAGAGCATTCACCAGGCACCAGCAAGTCAGACCCTGGGAGTAATTCCTTAAATATGTTGTTAATCTCCCCGGGGCCTTTGAAGGTTTCCAAAATGCACAGTTTGCAGAGCAATCCCAGGCTGTCTGCCCCTTCCCAGTTTTAGGGCGCGGTCACTGAAGGGTTTCGGTCTGTGTTGGTCAGGGCCATCATGTGCCTCCCTGGTCCCATCCTGCTGCCCCATGAGCCCCTTCCGCTCTCCCTGGAAGCTGATGCACCTTCTAGGAAAGGCCTGTGGTTTTGCAATGCACTGTCTTCATGTGGCAGGATGTTTTCTTGGCTTAGGGGGGACTTCCTTAGGCTTGGTGGTTCCCTGCACGCTCGCTCAGGTGTCCCCCTCCTCCTCCAGTTCCCCTTAACGTGCCACTCCCCAGGTTTCACGAGTTCTGCATCCGTGGCTGGTGCATCGTTGGGAAGAAGCAGACGTGTCCCTACTGCAAAGAGAAGGTGGATCTCAAGAGGATGTTCAGTAATCCGTATCCTTTCTCCTGCTCTGGGAAGGGGAGCAGTGGGTAGAGCATGTGAGGGCCTTGTCTGGCCCAGCTGGGTAAGTCACTGCAGCCCACGACAGTGGCACAGACCCTGCAGAAAAACCCTCAGCCTTCCCTCCGTGGTGACCTGTGCCTGTCCCTCCCTGGGCACCTTCCCAGTGGCTCCTGGGTGGGGCGGTGCTCCTGTCACCCATCTCCCTGTGGCTCCTTAACCCCCTTCCTGCCCAGCTGGGAGAGGCCTCACGTCATGTATGGGCAGTTGCTGGACTGGCTGCGCTACCTGGTGGCCTGGCAGCCAGTGATCATCGGACTGGTCCAGGGAATCAACTACATCCTGGGGCTGGAGTGAGCGCAGGCGCTTGGGGAGCCGCCGAGCCATGAGAGGATGCGCGCCCAGGGCAGGGGACAGTTGCCACCGGGGATGCTGGCTTTGCTCCGTCACCTCTCAGGACCTCGGCCACACCCCCCCCTCCCACGAGGACAGCGGCGTTGGGGCCCCTCCAGCTGGGGGCCGAGGGAGGATTTTTTTTTTTTTTTAAAAAGCAATTATTTTAATGAGCGTATTTAAAACTTTCTACCGCAGCTGAAAAGAGACACTTGTCCCCTTTCCCTGCCCCTCTCCGGTCCTTTGCAGCGCTGGGGGGGGCTGTTCTCCAGCTCCCTCCTGCCACTCTGCCAAGGGAGGACGTGGGGAGAAGGGCCGAGGCTTTGCCAGCTCCAGCGCCGGCGCCCCAGAGCAGCCTTGCCGGTAGCGAGGATGGGACATGAGGGGGGACTGCGGAGGAGAGGCTGGAGCCCAGCGCCCTGGAAGAGGGGATGGAGGGATGCCTGGCTATCCCGGGCTGCCGGGTCCCCTCTTGGGCGCCCCGGGAGGAACCAAGCTGCTCACCAGCACAGTGGTGGTGGGCTCTGCCTCGGGGAACCCTTTTGTATGCTCCCAGATTTTCTATGTTCCTGCGTGGAGGCCAGCGATGTCCCCTGGCTGCCTGGGGTTGTCAGCCCAGGGCCTGGAGTGGGACCGGTGCCGTCCCTCTCTCTGCGCCTGTTTGGATGGTGGTGACGGTACACAGGGAGCAGCCCAAGAGTGGGGGCCCCATCCCTGGGCACTGCTCTTGGCACTGGGATAAAAGGGATGCCAGATAAAAAGGATGCCAGCAAGGATGCTGGTGTTTCCTTGCCCCACGGCATCGCTCTGTGGCATCTTCCTGGCCATGCTGGTGTGAGGGACCCTGGGCTCGTGCTCTGGCAGTGGGTGGAGGCAAAGTCCCCAATCTGAGTGGTGGTATTTTGGCATGTTGGGTACTTGAGGACACTGGGGTCTGGTGAGGGGCTACACGGCAGCTCCTGGCTCAGGGGATTTGGGAAGTGGCCGCAGCAGTGGCAGGGCCGCGGGTGCCACGTGAGCTGTGTCCCCACCCCGGGGAACCCCAGGGCCCTGCTGCATCCTCTGGGCTTTCTTTTGGGGGAAACCACATCGCAGCGTTGTGCCAAACACCGAAATAAGAGTCCTGGAAACGGAGACACGGCCCTGGGTTTTTCTTGATCGTCTTCCCTTCTCCAGGGTGAGGCCATGGTTCCTTTTATCAGCTTTGTCACAGCAATGGATATCGCGTGGATGGCGAACAAGCTCCCGTCTGCGTCCCCTGCCCACCTCTGTCACCCTGTGGCACCTGGAGCTCAGCCAGCTGGCACTGGTGGCAGCAGGGGGGTGGCAGAGGAGCAGAGGGTGCTGTCACGGGAGCTGCCTCTGGCCTGTCCCTGCCCTCTGGTCACCCGTGGGTGCTGGGGGGGGGGGCTATAGCAACTGGCCTCGTCCCAGTGGTGGGAGGATGGGGACATGTTGTACTTGGCAGGTCCCCAAGACAAACTTTCCTGTTCCTGACACCTTTCTGCCTTTCTGGGAACAGGGATAACGAAACTCGTGGGAACAGGGATAACGAAACTCTCTGGGGGTATAGGGACTTTTTTTTCCAGGCAGTGGCAGGGCCTGCAGCTCGAGTGGCTGCTCCTGCCCTGTGGCTGTGCCTGCACCGGCTCCCTGGCTGGGGAATGGGGCGTGCAGGGGCTGGTTTTGGACATGATGGGTTGTTGGAACCGTGGCTGCTGCCAAGGAGTTGGGGGAGGGAGGCTGTGCTGTGGGACAGGGGAGAGGGTCCCCCTGCTGCTTCTGCTCAAGTTTCCTGCAGCCAAGCACCAGAATGAAGCCCAGGGTGGCTCCTGAGTTGTTTTTTTTTACCCCTAGGCTGTTGTCCTGCCCCGGCTGGGACATGCAGGGCTGCTACCACCCGGTGTGCCTAGTCAGTCCCCCCTGGGGCTTGTGCAGACCCTGCCTTGTCCCTGACCCTAAAGTGTCTGGGGGCAAACCGGTATGTCCCCAAATCCTGTGACGCCCCTTGGCTCAGCCAGTGCCCTGCGTGGTGGACACGGAGGGCCCAGCCGGGCACTGCTCCTTCATCTCTGCGGGGTCCATGGATGCTCGCCCAGGGGCAGGGAGGTGCCTGAGGGACGTGTCCCCCCCAAGTGCGGGGGCCATGGAGTGCTGGGGACAGCAGGCACGTTGTGGGAACCTGGGGACATGGTGGCACGGTCCCCACAGGTGCGGATCCCGGTGCGGCGGCGTCGCGCCACGTCGGCGGGGCCGGGGCTCGGGCGGCTCCCGGTGAGTCACGGCGCTGCCTCTCGCCCCTCCCCGGGCCGGCCCATAAAGCGGCGCCGCCGCCGCCAGCGCCGCCGCCCCATGGCTGAGCCACGACCCCCCCGTACGGACCGGGCACAGGGGGGGAAAGCCTGGGGGGGCACCGGCTGCAGGAACCCCGGGAGGGGGATGCTGCGGGGAACGGGACCGTCCCGGGCTCGGGGGATGCTGTAGGGAGGCGGTGCGGAGGAGATGCTGGGTGGATCTGGGAGGTGCTGGGAGGATGCGACGGGACCATCCTAGGCTTGGGAGTACTGGTGGGTGCTGCTGGGGAGATGCGAGGGTGCGATCCCGGGGAGTGCTGAGAAGATTTCGGGGGTACCGTGAACAACTGGGAGGATGCTGAGGGGACAGGACCATCGCAGGCTCAGGGGATGCTGGGGAGAAGCATCACGGCGTGCCCAGCGCTGAGCTCCACCTCTGCCCGCAGGGAACCCGGGACCCTCCGCCTGGCTCCTCCTGCTCCTGCCCTGCTGTGCCCTGGCTGTTCGCTGTGCGGGTACGTGTGGGTTACTGGGGCACCCGGGGAGGCTGGGGTCCCCTCTGGGTTCTGTGCCCCTCAAGGAACCTGTGCAGGGTCCTGGCGATGAGCAGTGCCCCCATCCCTCTGTGGGACCCTTCCCTCTCACCTCCTCCCAGAGACGCTCTCGGTCTCCCCCCTTACCCCACTCTGCTCTTCCAGGTGCCATGGCCCTGCAGCCCCCCAGCATCACCGTCCTGCGGACGCCGGCAGAGCTCCCCCGTCCAGGTGAGAGACCCCCGGGGCCATGGCAGGGGGGGCTTAGGGATGGGAGCCCCCCAGCTGGGGGAGGCACGGTGGGTTCAACTCCTGCACCCGCACAAGGTGGATCCTCCTCCCGCAGCCAAGATTTCGGAATGCTGACTGGGGGAGCTGGGGGATGCCATTCTCCTGATTGAGGGAGGGGCGTTGACTGTGGCCAGCCCTACCTGGCGGGCACAGGGAATCCTTGCAGCCCCTCTGACCCCCATGTCCCCTCCGGCTGCAGGCGAGAGTGTGACAGTGACATGTGAGGCGGCGAGTGCGCTCCCGGAGCTGACGCTGCTCTACTGGCTGGGGAACGGCTCCTTCGTGGAGAACCTGGCCCCGGACGGGGCCGTGTCCGAGGGGACGGTGCAGTGAGTACGGGGACGGGCTGTGGCAGCGGGGCAGAGACTGATGATGGGTCTCCTGATGGGTCTCCTGATTGAGGGAGGGAGGATCCGCAGAGAGGAGCCGCAGGGCTCGGGGGTGGCCCTGCGCCGGGACCTGTATTTCAGCTCCTTCGACCCCCGGCACCTGCGCACCAACTTCACCTGCGTGGTGCTCAGCCCCCTCGGTGCCGACACCAGGGAGGTGCGGTGGCCTTGCCCAGCGCCAGCCCCTGTCGCTGCCGAGAGCGAGGGGCTGGGCTGAGACCAGGGAGCGACGTGGTGCCGGGTCTCTGTGGCTGCGACAGCCCCGCAGCGCCGCGCGGGCGTGTGACACCTCCTCCAGAGCCCCTTCTCCGCGACCTGCTGCTGGGCACCGCACGGCCCCGCTCTGCCTGGGGCTCCTGGTGCCCCGAGCCGAGACGGGAGCGCTGCCTGGGCCCGTAGCTGGTTATGGGACCCCAGGGCTTATTAAAGTACATCCAGGCTGCCCAGTTGTCACCTGCATCCTGGGGACGAGTGCAGGTGGCATCTGTGGGATGGTGAGGGAGGGAGGGAGGGAGGGAGGAAGAGGAGGTGGCCCTGGCGCCCGTGAACGGCGGGATCCATTCCGGACGCCCTTCCTGCCCTGCGAAGGGCTGGAGAACCACGGTCCGTCCCCAGTTCTGCCCAGGGAATGCCCAGCCGCACCCGGAGGAGGAGAGTGGATGGGAAGACACGGTGGAGGGACCCCATGGGAGAGATCACATCCCCCTCTGCACACATCCCCCTCTGCACCTTGGGGACTTGGGGACATGGCATTGGTGACTCCCACCTGCTGCTCCATGGGGCAGCCCCCACTAACCACCCTGTCCTGGCAGGGCTCTTGGGTACCAGGGCTGAGGATGCCGGCCCCCTCCCTGCTCCCTCAGGTGCTCGTGGGGGCTGTGACCCCCCCTAGGCTGCACGACAGGCCAGACCCCTCGACAAGGCATCACACTGCAGGATGCTCAGGATGTGAGAGGGATTTGGGGGGCTGGAGAAGCCCCCAGGGAGCCCCAGGAGACCCCTGGGGACACCCCAGTCCCACAGCTGCTCTGGGGAACCAGGGGAGGGTGAGCAGCAGAGCGGCCCCCTGGGTAGGGGACCCTTCCCAGGACAGCCCTGCTGCACCTCTCCAGCCCTGTTAATGCCAGCACCTCTCAGACCCCACACTCAGCTGCCTCCTGACACCCCAGCTGCCACTCACCAGAGGTCTCAGCTGATGTCCTGGGGCCAGGCTGGGCTGGGCACAGGTACCTGCCATGCAGGACCCTGCTGTGGGGGTCCCCACGCCCCTGTCCTGTCCTGTCCTGCTGCCCCTGTGATGCTGGTGACTCCATCCCCAAGCCCTTCCCTTGCTGTGGTGTGGTGGCAGCACACTCTGCACTGCACAGCACCACTCCCAGGCCTGCCAAGCTGTGCCATCCTGCACTAAGCCAGGCTGTGCCATGTCAAGCCAGACCGTGCCGTGCTGTGTCGTGCTCTGCAGCCCATGGCCCCCACTGCAAGCCCTGGGTCAGAGTGACCCATGTCACATCACCCTCATCACTCAGCCCATGACTGAGACCTCCCTGTCCTGGTTGGGACAGGGCCACTCCCTGTCACATGTCCCTGTGCCCTGGTGGTGCAAGGGACTGTCCCGGGGGGATGTCACCTCTCACAAACTCGTGGCTGTAGGTGCTGGGCGCAGCTGGGAGCGGAGCTGGAGGAGGGCAGTGTCAGGGACCTCAAACACTTGGAAGAGTGAGATGAGGACCTCCTTGTCCTCAGGGAAGAAGTCCTTGGTGGGGAGCCTGTAGCAGGTCTCCCTCATGAAAATGGCATCACAGCCAAAGGGCAGTGTCCATTTTCCAGAGGGAGGCGGAGCAGCCAAAGCGGATGGCTTGGTCACACTGGGGTGCTCCCATGGACACAGTAGCAGCAGAGGAGGTGGGGACCATGTCCAACACCATCTCCCTGATGGGATTGAGATCTTGCTGCTGTCGGGGGCTGCCAGTGGCCGGGGTCCCATCCAGCTGGGCCAGATGCTCCATAGTGGGCAGAGCCACGCCGAGGGAAGCCCCCAGAGGCCGCAGTGCTGCAGACAGGGAAGCAACTGGTTATTCCGCAAGTGGATGAGGAGGTGGGGCAGCAGGAGCAGGCTCAGGGAGGGTGGCGGGGCCTGGGAAGGGGCTGCAGAGGGAATCAGGGCAGGCTGGGAGAAAGCCCCTCTCCCAGCCCCACATGCCTGGCCAGAGCCCCGCCTTGGCACACGTCCCACGACTGGTCCAGACTCTCATGCTGGCACCAGCTGAGACTCGTCCTGCTGTGTCACCCACTAGGTGCTCCTGACCTGGGATGCAGTCCTTGCTCCAATCCTCCTGTCAGGCTGCTGAGGACAGGGAAAGTTGTGGCTCAGATCAGCAGCAAAATCTCTCCGTGGGGACCCCAGTGTCTGGACAGCATGGCACAGCACACTTGGAAGTTCAGAGACAAAGAGCAGGGACCGTGGGGCCAATGCTGGTGACACGGCGGGGGAGTGGCATCCCAGAGCTGGCCCCCACTTGCAAAGCAAAGTGAACCCCCAAAACTTCATCCCTGACTCCTGTGACAGCGATGGCAGCTCAGCCATGCTCGCCCATCTCCCCACAGGCCTGAAGGATTGGTGTCCTTTGGGGGCAGGATCCTCCCAGAGGAGAGGCCCTGTGAGCCAGTGGGGAGAAGGACAACAGCCAAACGTGGGGGGGATACCCGCAGGTGATGAGGGGCCAGGGGCATGAGGGCTGGAGGTGTGAGGGTCACGGAGGGGTCCTGCATCCTGCTGGGATTTGCTGTAGTGGGGGGAGTGTGAGTGGGCAGTGCCCCTGGCTGGGGGCAGGAATCCAGCTGGGGGGACCCTGGTGAAGGGAAGGACACATTGTCATATGTCCCATCCCTGGAAGTGTCCCATCCCAGTGCTGGATGTGGTTTGGAGCAACCTGGTCTAATGAAGGTGTCACTGCCCTTGGCAGGGAGCTGGAATGAGACGACTTTAATATCTCTCCCAACCCAAACCATTCCGTGACCCTGTGATTTTGTGAACATTTGTGGACATTTTATAGGCATTTCACGGACGTTGCACTGAAGTGAATGATAGCAAAGGGTGGGAAGGGGGTGATGGGTTTTGGACAGTGTGGGACTTGAGCAGGATGTACACGGCACAGGATAAGGCGTGGAGAACGTGCTGGGTTGGGCAGGGAGGAGGAGTTCCATTCCTTCCCAGGGGTTGTGGTATGGAAGGAGCACTGATAACCGGATCGTGGAGAAGCACACACGGTGTTTGAACAGCTGAGAGCCCTGTTGTGCCTCTGCTAGGCTGTGACTGAAAATTCCGGAGAAGCATAGAATATCCTGGGTTGGAAGGGAGCCACAAGGATCCACCTGCACAGGACGGCCACAGGAATCCCGTCACATGCCTGAGAGCATTGTCCAAATGCTTCTTGAGCTCTGTCATCCTCGGAGCTGTGACCACTGCCCTGGGCAGCCTGTTCCAGTGCCCAACCACCCTCTGGGGGAAGAACATTTCCTGATGTCCAACCTAAACCTCCCCTGGCACAACTCCAGGCCATTCCCTCGTGTCCTGTCACTGGTCACCAGTGAGAATGCTCGGGGCAGACCTTGGACCGCTCTCCTGGCTGGTGGGGGGAGCTGCCAGCCCGTGAGGACATAAAAGAGCAGCAGGGAGGGAGAGAGGAGGCAGCGCTGCCTGCCCTGCAGGCTGACCCCACTCCCAGCCAAGCAGAGAGCCGGGCACGGACAAACCCATCCGCCGGCATCCAAAGGAAGAGTAAGTCCCTGTCTTTATTTTGTCCTAAAAGAGAGTGGGATAAATAAGACAAGGAATATTTAATAGCTTGTATTTTTATTTATTCTCTTCCTCGCCAGTAATTCTGTTCCTGACAGGTTGGGTTGTTTGGTTTTTGATTTTTTTCCCAAATGCATTGCTTTGTAATCCTGGTGTGATAACAGAGTCCGCAAAGCTTATCTTTCATGTGTTGCAATTGTTTTTATGCTGTATCTGTGGGCCTCAGGTAATAATTGCTATGAATAGCAACCACAAAAAGTGGTGGAATGATTTTTCTCCATTTTGCAAAGACTTCTTCAGGCAAATCTTTAAAGGTGGCAGAAGCATGTGAGGGATTTAATCCATCTGACAGGAGCTGAGACAATTTATTCAGTTAAAACTGCCCTGAGAACAGCACTGGAAGAGAAGGGTCAGGGAAAGAGCATCCAGGTCGTGTGTTTTATTCTGCCCTTTAATTTATAAATCAAGCCAGTGATACAGTAAGGAGAAAGCAAGGCAAATACAGCAGATAGCTCTGGAGTCTCAATGGCAATGGCAACACCCTCGATGTGAATGAACAGAGCCGAGATAACCAGCACCAAGGTGCTCCAGAGTTTCAGTCTCCAGCCACTTAGTGACCACTAATATTTCATAACACCTTTTGATCCTGCAGCTTTTTGCTCTCACTTCCTCCCCACCTCCCTAATTCAGGGTTTGAACAATGGAAAATGAAGTGTTAGAGTAAACTTTTTGAATCCCTTTCAGCGTTGCGTTTTGGGATCGGCAAATCCATATTTTCATGTAATGTTTAACTTGAACTTTTGTCCAGGTCAGGTTAGAAAGGGCACTGGGAAATAATAACCAAAATTGCAGCCAAGCTTTCTCTCCTAAAGTTCACTCAGTGGAAGTGCCCTTGTTCCAGGGAGTAGTTGGTTTGACGTTAAAAAAAGCTGAAATTTTTTTTAAAAGTCTTCTAAAACTGAATGTTAGTGCCCCGGTGTTGACGTGCTCAGCTGGAGCCACCAAGGATAACTCTGGTTTTTCGGCAGTGCTGGCCACCCCTCCTTGGGACACCTGTTTTCCCTCGTGCTTTATACACACGTGGGGTTTTCTGAATACTTGGGCTTTAAATCCCAGGAAGCTCCACCTTAACCTATGTAAGGTACAGTCAGGTCAGCACCAGGAGTGAAGGAAACTGTTTTTGCTAAGGCTTCTCTTTGACAAAAACAAATAAAAACAGTCGTTCAAGTAGCAAACGAGGAAGTTACTGAAAGGAGGAACTTATCCCACGTAGGTAAAGCTGGACACCACTTTGTACCACTTTCTCCTCACTTTTCATTTATGTAAATGCTTAACCTGTTGCAATTCAAAATTCAAACGCTGCCATTCAAAGGCTGTAGAACATCAGCTTTGGTGTAATTTTCCTCAATTTATCTGTGGACTGACTAAGTAAGTACAGTAACTGTTTGAACATAGAGTTGGACAACAAAATTCCTCTCAGCCATCAGCCCGCACAGGGAATTCCTAAAACTCCCACGAGGTAAAAAAGGCAGATCCAGCATTTTTTGTTCCCTCAAGGCCGGAGTGTCCCCTGGGGTTTCTGGTTCAGATTATGCAGCTACTCTGCAGTCAAGACTCAGATTCAGACTCATTAAGGGACCGACTCTTTGCATTTTCCTGTAATCTTGGCTTTGAACACCTGCTTAGTTCAAAATGCCATTGTTGGGATCAAAACTGGGAGGGTCTGCTGTTCATCCCGTGTGCATCACTCAAGCTGCACAAGATGACATGGATTTAAGCTTCTCTTTGCTTAATGCAGCACTTTCACACAGACAGATGTTAACAGAAGTGATCAGTGAGGGATTTTAATTAGATTTTTGTTTTTCTAAGTAGAGAACGGAAGAAAGAAGCACCCCGTGAAGGAATTAATTTTATGGACTTGGGACTTCCACTGAACAGGATTAAGTTTCCTTGAGACAGTAACATTCTCACACGAGAGTCGAAGGCTTTTTATTGATGTTTGTTTATTTGTTTGCTCTTCCAGTTTTCTTAATACACAGATCTGAAAATTAAATGAATAAATTAGTTAAATGATCAAAGCAAATTCAAGCCCACTAAAGGATGCTATTCTTAAATAAGCACTGAAAATCTCCTTTAGCTGTCAAAGCCTGTGGGGGAAAAAAAAAAAAAGGAGCGGGGATGGAATTTTGTGGTGGAAAACCATTGGAATAATATGTAATACACCCGGGGTTTCAATGCTGGAAGGAGGATACACATCTAAAACCAGGCAGTCAAAGAGGAATAATTTCCTCGCTTTTCTGCTTTCTTTGTATATTCTGTCCTGTTAAAGAGCTTCCTGATTTGTTTCTCCTTCATTCCTCCATCCCAGCTCTGGGCTTCACTTGCTTAAACTTCATGTTTGGGCTCCAGAGTCATTCTGTGTTTTAATCAAAGCACATTTGTCAATCATGGCACTGTTAATTAACAAGTTCAATCGCTTCTGGTATGCAAATGTGTTACCAGTTTTATTACACCAGCCACTTTTGTGACTATTAAGTCCTCCCATGTTATTTGGAAAAAAGCAGTATCACTCCTTTGGACACAGGTGGGAGTTTGAGATGCACAAGTGTCAAGTCGTCAATAAAAATCTCCTTTACTTAATCCAAACTCATATTGTCAGCATTGTCTAGGACTTATTATTAATGTGTTGATATTGCAGATTTTTGATCCATCACAACTGTCAGCCACTGTTAAGGACTGAGAAAATCAGGAGTGTGGGGGTCTAGTAACAGGATTTTCACTGTGATCAGATGTTTAGGATAGTGGAAACATTAGTAGCAATAATGATGATGATTAGTCTTGATCTCTGGAGTTAAACATCAGCCCACGGTTGAACTGGTATTTCTGGTATGTTCCACAACATGGGTTCAATATTTGATTTGAAAACTGAAATGCCTGTATCCTTTCGTCATGGTTTAGGAATGGTATTCTCCAATTTAGTATTTCTGCCAAAAAACTCCCCAAACCACACAGTGCTGCTCCCCTCCAAAGGTCAAGGGTCTTTCCCTCCCTCCCTCCCTCCCTCCGTCCTCATTTTTACCTTTGCTCAGTATTTCCCACACTCAGTTTAAAGGGAAGGTTATCCCAACACTTGCTTGGGATTCGGGTGTTAAACAAAACCCTTGTCTCTGCCCCTTCTCAAAGTGCCTCGTTCAGTGAGGAAGGGAACAGGGTCATTTGTCACCCCTGTCTGCTGGGAAGCAAAGAGAAAGCAGAAAGGAGAAACAAGAATGGGTGGTCCTGCACAATTCCTCCTCCTGTCCTGTCCTCACCTCTGCACCAGGCAAGGTGAGGAGCTGCCTGGACAGAGAAAAAGGTGTCCAAGCTGTCTCAGAAACCGTTTAGAGCAAAAGAGGACTCTCAAAACACGAGTAAGAATCCCTTTTTCTGAATCAGTAGAGTTGTGCTTCCCCCTTGATGCCAGGCAGCCTGCAGAACCGGAATATGGTTCTGAATAGATGAGACAGATAATGAGTGTGAGAGGCAAAGTAACGTTAACCACGGAGAGGCCTGTAGTACAATAAAGAAATTGTTTTTCCTCAGTAGGTAAAGCCAAGTGATATAATTCACTGGGCAAAGGCAGGAGACACTTGGCAGGCTGGCACCAGCACTAATGAAGCCAAGAGCCTGCCCTGCTTTGTCCTTCTGGCTGGCTCTCCTTTCGGCCGGGTTCCTTGGCAGTTCTGCCAGGGGCCAGAGGAACCACACGCTGCTCTTCACCAAGGACAGCACCATCCGCAACTGCAGCTGCTCCGTGGCCGTCCGCGACTGCGATTACTGCCTGGCCAACCTGATGTGCAGCTGCAGGACCGTGCTGCCCTCCACCATGGAGAAAACCACCTACACCAGCCGCCTGACCATTTGGTTCACGGACACCTTGGTGCTGGAGATGCTCCTCAACGTCACGAGGGTGCGGGATTTGAAGCTGTCCTTCTGCGGCACCGCTCCTCTCCCAACGGAGTATTTGGCCATCTGGGGACTTCGGAAGCTCCGGGTGAACAAGGTCAAGGGACGATTTCCAGAGCAGAGCGTGACCATCTCCAGCGGCACCGGCACCAACAGTGACAAGGAGGACTCGCCTGTGGTGCACAGCAAGGACAGGCAAACACTTGGACACGTTTCTTTTCTGGACACCTCGCTTTTCAATGGATATTCCCTGCTGAAGTCGTACAGCGTGGAAAACGTCTCCGGGATCACGAAGCGCTTCCCCAGCCTGTTGTACTCGGATGTTTTCTCAACCTCAGATAACAAGAGCTACGTTGTGACATTCATTTACTGAGTTATTTAACATATTCAGCACTGAATATGCTAAGAGGGTGATAGGATGCCTCTAATGTCTGGTTTGGCCAGGAGGAGCTGTTAGGGGATGGACTGACTGTGAGAGCACTCTGCAAGGAGGTGTTTGAATTAAGACAAGGCTCGTCACACTAATTCAGTAAACTCCTAAAGTAAATGTGAAACAGTTGTTTTAGAAAGCGTTGTTAGAATTTTTTATATATGCATATTGCAAACTGAGAATTGAAATCTGCAGATAAACTTTGTTTTAAGGTTGTGCCTCACACATAACCATGTATGAAAAACATACACCAGGGCTGTTAGTAGAGCCCCAAATCAGCTCCTTTCCCGTGCCTGCAGGATTTGCATTCTGTGAGACCTGATTCAGGCTGGGATCCATCCATGTGGGTACAATAAGGACTTTGGGATAGCAAGTCCTAAGAGTTGCCAGCAAAGGATTACATGAAATTGAGATAAAATATAACTTCTACCTAGAGACGCTGTGGCTGCCCCATCCCTGGAAGTGTCCAAGGCCAGGTTGGATGGGGCTTGGAGCAGCCTGGGACAGTGGAAACTGCCCCTGCCCATGGCAGGGGTTGAAGCTAGATGGTCTTTGAGGTCCCTTTCAACCCAAAGCAGTCTGGGATTCCATGATTTTTTGTGCACTGGGGGAAATGGCTGTCAAGATTCTGAGGAACCAGCAAAACCAACCGGCTCAACAACTTTAAAGAAAGGCTATTTCTACTAGAAATAAGTAGTAAATTGCTGTGAGAAATTGATTACAGAAAACTGTAATCATTGATAGAACATTTTGCTAGAAAGCAAACCCTACTTTTTTTCAGAATACACTTAAAAATATGCCCATCTCCCACTACTGTGATCTTTCCCACTGAAACCAACAATGTTCCAAGTCTGGAATTAAACGGTGTCTATTTGGAACTGCAAGCTAACAGATTTAAACAGATTTTGAAGGCCAGGTGCTGAACTCCATTTAACGCAGCCAGAGAACAATTTCCTTTCTCAGCACCTTGGCAACAAACCATAAGCCTTTTCCGCCAAAATTACAAATATTTCTAGTGATGCCTCCAATGATTGTTTGTTACAGACACAGGCAAATAACTCCTGTTGTCTGCCCGGGAACTCCATGCTCCAACTGTTAACCTTGGTAACCTGACAAAAAGAAATCCAAAACTGGTACAACACACAAGCATCTTGATTTCTAAATGTTAGCAGTCAAACCGAGATGATCTCCAATGAAGACCTGATGCCCTGTGGTACAAAATTCGCTGAAATCACAGTAATTCCCCGTTGCCATGACATCGCGATATCCAAAAATTCCCTCATGCAGCAGCAACTGGGGACGTGCGTACTCTGCCTTTGTTGGGGTGGAACTGTGACATTAAGAAACCCACGGGCTTTCTGAACGGAGCAAATTAAAATTTCAGTCGCTTAATGCCGCCGTAGCGTTGTGAGTAAGGCTGGGGTGTAAGAGACTTTTTACTCTGCAGATTTTCCTGGGGTGGCCTCACCGGGAATATCGGGGCACTTTGGGGCACCGCAGTGTCAGAAGGACATTAAGTTATTACAGAGTGTCCAAAGGAGGCAACGGGGATGGTGAAGGGCCTGGGGGGGAAGCGTGTGAGGAGTAGCTGAGGGCACTTGGTGCGTCCAGCTGCAGGAGACTGAGGGGAGCCCTCATTGCAGTGACAATCCCTGGGGAGGGGCAGGGACTGATCTCTGCTCTGTGGGGACCAGGGAATGGCCTGGAGTTGGGGCAGGGCAGGGTGAGGTTAGACATTAGACAGGTGTGCCTCCCCTCAGAGGGTGTCCCGGCACTGAAGGGGCTCCCCGGGGTTCGCTCAGAGCCACGACCCCCCGTCCCCACACGGGTCCCGCCCGCGCTGCCCCGGCACAAGATGGCGGCGGGCGGGGGGGCGGCTCCGCGCAGGCGCGGTCGGTGCCGTGAGCGCGGGGCNACAGACACAGCAGGGCAACGGGCTGCCCGGCCCCGGCCGCACCAAGGACAAGAAGCGGCCGCGGGAGAACAAAGAGGTGCCCCGGGCCAGCCTGCTCAGCTTCCAGGACGAGGAGGAGGGTGAGGCGAGGAGGGTGGAAGGGGGGCCCGGGGCTGGGCATCCCCCGGCCCTGCGGTGGCATTAATGGGTTTTTTTTTAAGGAGTCCGTGTTGTGGTGTCCCCCCCGTCCCCCCTTCCCTTTCTCCTGCTCGCAGCATCCCGGGGTCAATTCTGGAATCCTGCCCCTGCTTCTGTGTTTTTGTGGTGCCGGGCCGTCCCCCCGCGGCGCTGGTTTGGGGAGCACCCCGAGCCGGGGCTTTGTGCCGGGTTGTGCCTTAATCCGGCGTGGTTGGTGTTGGCGGGTCTTGTCTTCCTCTACATTCCCGGGTTTTCCTGGGAGGAATTCCCTTGTAGCCCCTGGGACTTGGTTTCTCAGGCTCGTGGTTTGAAACCTGGACAGAAAACGGGGGCGTTACAATATAGGCTTTGAACACCCCCCCCCCCCAAAAAAAAATATTTATTAGTGTTAGAACTATAAAGTTCTGGGTGCGGAGTTAAATGATCTAATAGGTGAGTTTACTTCTTGGTGGGTCTAATGCGATGCCTTCCAATTTTCTCTTTTAAAGAAACCGAAGAGGTTTTTAAAGTGAAGAAGTCAAGTTACAGCAAGAAGATCGTGAAGCAGCTGAAGAAGGAGTACAAAGAAGATCTCGAAAAATCAAAAGTCAGAACAGAGGTCAATTCTCCCACGGATGGTGAGTGCAAAACTAAACAGTGACTTTGGCAGTGGGAGGGATGGAGCGTTGTAATTTTATTCTCCTTTTCAAGAAAGATACTTACAAACGATCCTTTTAAAAAGAATAAAACACGGGCTTTGTTGTCTTACTAGTGGAAGCGCCACTAGAAAAAACAGGGCAGAGTAAAGACACAGGCCAGGAAGATGGGACTGCCAACAGTGAACATGGTGAGGAAGAAATGGAAGTTGAGAGTGAGAAGGAAGAAGAGAAGCCAAAAGCTGGTGGGGCCTTCTCCAGTGCCCTGTCCTCACTGAACGTTCTCCGCCCAGGTTGGTGTTTTTTTTGGAGTGTGTCTGATAAGTTTGTGCTTCAGCCTGTGTTTACATCGGACTAATGGGTGTGAGAGATTAGGAAACAGTTTCCATCAGTACATCTGAGAGTTCACTTCTGTGAGCCCTATGAGGGAAGGCATTTTGCTGCAGAAGGGCCTCATCTCAATGCCCAAAGCAGGGATTTGTCTCCCAAATAGATGACGAGCTGGAAGGAAGTCTGGGTTTGGAATAGATGACTTCACATGGGGTTTAACTGCCTTCAGTTAAAATCTGCTCTTTAATTCAGGGTCTGCAAGGGGTCTGAAAATACTTTCCTAGCCTGTTTTGTATAATGAGGTTCTGTCAGGCCCTGAGGTCAAAGAAATCGGCCTGAGAGAGAATTTTGGAAACCAGTTTGCTCACTGTGGTGCAGTTAGCTCCCCAAATACAAGATGGGTGTCCTGGGTCCTTGTCCGTGCGCGAAGGCGACTCGGTGTGGGGTGGCAGAGGGACAAGAAACGGTGACGTCCGTCCTGCTGCAGTGGTTGTTTTAACAGTGCCCACCTCTGTCTCCAGGGGAAATCCCAGATGCTGCTTTCATTCATGCCGCCAGGAAGAAGCGTCAGATGGCTCGGGAGCTCGGGGACTTCACCCCCGTGGACAGCGAGCCGGGGAAGGGTCGCCTCGTCCGGGAGGACGAGAACGACGCCAGCGACGACGAGGACGACGACGAGAAGAGGAGGATAGTTTTTACAGTCAAGGAAAAGTCCCAAAGGCAAAAAATCGCTGAGGAAATAGGTAAAACCTCTTTGGTAAAACCTCTTCTTTTGGAAGGACAAACGTTGGCGCTGTTCGTGCTGCGAGCGATCCCGTTTGGTGCTTTTAAATGACTGTGGAAAAGTAGTACATGGTGGAATCTGCTTATAAAATTGTGAGCACAAAGCTGTTTCCCTGTGCACACAGAAACTTACATTGAGGATCAGTTCTGGCCTGTTTTTAGGAAGTGTGTAGCTGTGAAAAGTAAAAATACTTGATAGAGAACTCTACTTGAGGATTAGTAAGACACAGAGGTTTTGAACATTTACTTGCAAATTTACTCATTTCCAGTGCTAATGGTTCACAGCCCAACGTCCTTAATTCCTCGTGAAGAGCAAAAGAAGATGCTCAGAGCTCTCACTGGGAATGCTCTCAGCTTTTTGAACTTATGGCCCTTGCCATGAATTAATTACCTCCTTTTTTTCTCGTGTGCAGGTATTGAGGGGAGTGATGATGAAGCTCTGGTGGCAGGGGAGCAAGATGAAGAACTCAGTAGATGGGAGCAAGAGCAGATACGGAAAGGAATCAACATCCCCCAGGCACGTATAGAGCTGAACTCCTCTTCGGTTGGTTTCTGTGTGTGTTGGCTGATTTCATCTGAGAAATTCAGTGTGTAAATGTTCTGTGAGGGGAAACAGTGTGATAATGACAGTGAGAGTTTGTGCTTCTGAGGGTATTTGTCTCTTCCGCCTGGAATGCTGGAAGTTCTGTGCTTCCAATCCACTTGAGAATTACAAACATTGAGAAATTTTGTAAATGTATCTGCTTACTGTTTCCACTCTCTAAAATCTGAGATGTGTAAGAAAGCAGGTCTGGTGTTTTTGTTATTTTTTTCTTTGAAGCCTAATACAGTACAATTGCATTTCCTCTGCCCTTGATTAGGTTCAGCCAAGCCAGCCTGCTGAAGTGAATAATCTGTACTACCAGAACACTTACCAGACACTGTCTTATGGCTCATCCTATGGGATTCCATACACCTACGCTGCCTACGGATCCTCGGAAACCAAGCCTCAAAAAACAGATAACACAGTTCCTTTCAAAACTCCCAGTAATGAGATGACTCCTGTTACTATTGATTTGGTAAAGAAACAGCTTAAAGACAGGTAGGACAGACCATCTTTTTAAGACTTACAAGACCTGTCCCTTAGGTTTCTGTTCCTCAGGTGTCTTTAGTCTCGGTGAGCAAACACAAAAAGAGTTTCATCGCTGGAAAAGCACTGACTGGCACCTCCATTAAAATAAAAAATAAAATCAAAAAAAAAAAAAAAAGCTCAGAACTGAAGATGACATTGACACTTTGTTGGAAAATCTCCTTGGATTGCTTCTCTGGAAGTGAAGCTTTAAATGTGAGGCCATTGAGATCTTGTTGAAGACAGGTCTGAGTTGCATCATCCGGACACTGCACAGTCTTATAGTGAAGAAGTGAAAGGCCAGTGAGGTGTTTCAAGGAGTTTTCCCCCTTCAGCAGATTAAAAATAATTAATTTTTAGTGTATACAGGGGTGGTTTTGGTTTGGTTTGGTTTGGTTTTTGGTTTAAACACTGTAATCTGCTTGTCAGGTGCCCTAAAGGTCCGGGATGACCAACGCAATTGCAGTGAGAAATCATTTGCAATGGGCAGCTTGCACTTTACCTGCCTCCAAAAATGGTTTGTATGCCCCTTTGCCAGTGCCTTTGGCAGAGGATGGAGGTGGCAGAGGGAGAGGAGAGAGAGCTGTAGTTCCCAGCTTTTGTTTAGGCCTCAGCCTTGCACTGCCCCAGCTCTGGGGGAGCGGCCGGTGCTGCTGATGGAAAGAGGTGGAGGGGGGGAGGGGGCAAAAAAATGCCACATGGAAATCGGGAGACTCGTGTCTTTGCAGAATTTCCTAGGCTCTCGCTGCTTGCACTTTTGATATCTGGGGTGGTCTGAAATTCCACCCCGGGGTGTGAGCTCTGGGATGTCAATTCCCTGTTTATCCGTTGCCCCTCAGGTTGGACTCGATGAAGGAAATGCACGAGGCCAATCGGCAGCAATTTGAGAAACACCAGCGAAGCCGGGAGGACTCGACCAAGGCAATTGAGAGATTAGAAGGGTCTTCTGGGGGTATTGGTGAACAGTATAAGTTTTTGCAAGAAATGCGAGGGTATGTCCAAGACTTGCTTGAGTGTTTCAGTGAAAAGGTAAGGATGCAAAAACATTCATCTCTTTTCAAAACAAAACAAAACAAAACAAAAAAAAAAAAAGAAGGGGGGGTCTCTTAGTACATCCACCCCCCACATTTCCCTCTGTTTCCCCCCCAAAAAAATGTCCCCTGTGAACATCCTCTTCCAAAGGTTTGGTTGTTGGAGGATTGAAGAGAGGATTTGTCATCACGCTGAGCTGGTTGTCAGAAACGTCTCTCTGCAGTGTGAAGAGGTCTCTGACTTTAGGTTCTCGTGTGTTCTCTGGCGTTTCAGCTTCTCTCAGGGGCCTCTTTTTGCTGGTGTTGGGTGTCAGGTTAGCACAAAACCAGGGCTGAAGGGTCACACAGGTAATCGGTGGAGCAACAGGGACTTGTTTCTTCTGTGTTGTTACTGCAGAGTCTGAAGGAGAAGAGTTTTGAAACCAGGGTAGCTCTTCCCAGATTTACAAATGTCCTTCTTTGGTGTAGTGTGATACTTTTGTATAGGTCTGACTCAAAAACATAAGTCTCTTTTTATTATGTTGTTCACTGTGCTTTGATTGCTTGGTTGTAAATATAACAGTAAATATAAATTTATATNGCACAGACAGGAGCTGTAGAATTTGGGCTGTTTCTGACCTGAACACAGTAGTAGTGTAGCCGTTTTATTTCTGTTCCCTGTCAGAGTGGCTGATTAATTAAATGTGCTGCTTTCCCAGCTCGTTAAGCGTGGGAGAGGGACAGGAAAGTGTTCTGGGTGTTGGTGGGTTGGACATCCATGATCCAGTTTGGGTGGAATTGGGAGAGACCAATCTTCAGGCCTGGAAAGGGAAGAGCAAGGAGGTGTGGAGCAGTTAATTTCACGCTGCTGATTGATTGGTGTCACTAATTAGCTGCAGTGGGTTGCTCACTGGAGGAGCCGTAGTCGCAGATTTTGGATGAACCTGCAAGACTTACTATTAAATAACAGTAACAATTCCCCTTTAGGTGTGTCTGTACTAGTCAGTAAATCAACCCCAGCCATTTCACAGCAAATTAACAAGCCCCTTCGTTAAATTAGCACCAGCTACTGCTAATTACCTGGACACCATCCTCCCCGTCCCCATGCTGGAATTCCCTCCTGCTTCCTGAGGGCGTTCCCGGGGTTTTGCTGGCTCCGGGTGGAGGCTGTTGCCGTTGCTTGTGCAGTGAGCTGCAAAAGCAGGAGGCGTGTGGTCAGTTCAGTGTGAGCATTTCATTTGTTACCATTATTTGGCCGGACAATATGGTTTGGAATTGAGTGCCTTCAGCAGGACAGAGGTGCCATCAAATCCAGAGCCACAGGCTTCCCAGAAAGGAGAGTCAAGTGATAAAACCAGTTTTTATTTAAATGGAATGCAGCAGGATGGTAAATTGTTATCTTATGAGTGTAGAGATAAATCACCTTCAGCTTTGTGGGAGGACCTGTGGCCCTGACTGCTTCGTATGAGAGTGTTGTTGTTATTTAGGATGATGCACATAATCATGATTTTAACAGACCTGAGTGTATAAAAGGTGTATCTGTGCAATAATAACACTGTATGTGCATATATATATATGTGTGTACATATACATGCATACATGGAAACATACCTTAAATATGACACTTTGAAGGGATTCATCAGAGAAAATAATGATACAGCTGTTAACTAGAAATGTCAAATCCTCTGTGATATCTTTTTTTCCCCATCCCCTATAAATAAGAAAACCAGTGGAGTGGAAGATGGTTGCATGACTGTCCTTCAGAAGTAATTACTGTTGAGGTTGAAATGACCCTTGTGATCTAAATGTTTAGGGAGCTTCCTGAAAGTGAATGGTAAATTGGTGTTTTTTAAAATCATTAAGTGTTTCTGTTTCCAGAGTTGTCCTAAATTCAGGATACAGACTTCCAGTGCTGGGGTGTCTTTCTCTCTGCTCTTTTCTCCAGAAGAAAGATGGACATATTTTGAGTTGGTGTAGAGTTGCTTTCATTTTAACCCCTGGATGACACCCAGTTTTACCCCACGAGGAGCTCAGGCTTTCCCTGTGTAACATCTCCCCCGATGTGTGTGTCAGTCTCAGCTGTAACTGTAACCTCAGAATCTTCCATTCTGCTGAAGGAGGTTCTTTAACAGCTGCTGAGTCACATCCTAAATTGCACCAGGAAACAATTGGTGATTTTATCTTCTATTTTGGAACAAAAAAACCCCAACCCCCCCCCACATAATCCTGGATGGTAGGCAGCAAGGAAATATTTGAGCTAAAGCCTGGAAGACTGGAGTGAGCACAAATCTTGGAGGTAAGGAGGATGTGGCTTTAGTGTTCACACCAAAAGGACTTTCCACACTCTCTTTTAGTCTGGAAAGGCAAGTTCTGGTTTGCAGCTGAATATTTAGAATGATCTAATTTTAACTTGCCCCAGGAAACGAAGTTTTGCAGAACCTGCTACTATTTAATGTCAGGACTGTTACAAAACATCATCTATTTCTGTTAAGAAGAAAGAAAAAAAGAGTTGGGACTAAAATGTAATCCACTAAAAAAAGACACAAAAACCCCTGGCAGGTCTGACCTGTGTCGTTCAAGGTTAATACCTGATGCAGAACTTGCAGGAATTGTGCCGGTTTGGTTGATTCGGGTTGGATTTAATTCCAATTTCAGCTGGTAAAGAGTTAGAGCAGAACAGTAGCTGCTGGGTTGTTTTCTTTCCCTCAATTCGAGAGAGCCCAGGATGGCAGCCCAGGAGCTGAGCCCCCTGCAGGACTGGGTGTTACTGGTGTTACTGGTGTGTTGTATTTTTACAGGTGCCCCTGATAAACGAGCTGGAGTCAGCCATGCACCAGCTGTACAAACAGCGAGCTTCCCGCCTTGTCCAAAGACGACAAGATGATATTAAAGATGAATCTTCGGAGTTTTCAAGCCATTCAAGTCAGTCCATCTTGAAGGTTTTTATTATTCATTAAACACCCTCGCTTTACTCATGTAGTGTGATTGTCATTGAAATGTAAATGTTTTGACTGGCTTTAAAAGTTTTTGTCCTTGGCTCTGGAGATCTCCTAACTCTGACTTCATCTCTCCTTTCTGTTCCTCTTAACTGCATTTTCTCTTTCCTAGCACTTGAGACCGTGTCCGTGGGGGGAGGGCAGTGGGAGTAGTTGGTAGCGTGTCACTCCCCGTTTTCCTTCTTTAAACACTTATTTTGACCTTCCTGAACCTATAAATGTCATTTAAGACCTGCAGTGAACTCTGTGTAAAGCCACGAAGTTCTGTCCCATAACAATAACAATAATACAGCCAGCATAAAGATTTAATTTCACACAAAGCTGAAGAACTGATCAAGGCTGATCAAGGGCTGGGTGTTGATCCCCAGGCATCATGTGCAGGCCTGGCTTTTCCTGCAGGAAGCTCGGAATGGATCCCTTTAGGCTGAGGTTTAGTGCTGGGGTGGGCAGGGTTGGGTTTTACAGAGGGACCTTGTTGAGTGTCTGGGAGTGTCTGGAATTGGAATACTGGGTGCTCCATGAAAATTTACCTGGAAAGGAACAACTGGAATCCGGGTGCTGGCGTAGCTGTGGTTGTTTTCTGCAGCCAGGAACATCCCAGATGGAAAAGAGGAGGGAAGATGGTTTTATCTTCCTGTGGGTTTTTATTATGTTTTAAACTCGAGGCAATCTAAGGCTTAGAAACACAGTGACCAGAACCCTGGAATATTCTTGCTCCCTGCCTTTCTTTCTGTTAATTTTCGTTCCAAAAGGTTCGTGGTGAATGTGTTTATGTAAGGAACACTTATTTTTTTTTTCCCTTGGGACATTAAATTTAAGCACTTTCTCTTAAAATTGTTGACTTTTATCTAGTTGTGAGACACACAAGAGTGAAATACACAGTGAAAACTATTTGACAATTAAGCGGAAATTTTTCCAGGCTCCACTTCTTTCTGTTTTAACCTCTACACTTTGGGAATTCAGGCTTTTGGAGAGGGGGGGGGTGTGGGGGAGGGGAGGAGTTGTTTTTTTGAAAACTTCGACTTTCTACTTCAAATTACACTTTAAAAAGTAGGCAGAAGGCTCTGCTGAAGCTGCCTGCAGCACATGGATGGAACCATAAACAAGCATTTTAATTCTCACTGGTGTAATTTTACAGGTAAAGCATTGATGGCACCAAATCTTGATTCTTTTGGGCGAGACAGAGTGATCTATCAAGAGCAGGTCAAGCGTCGAACTGCAGAAAGAGAGGCCAGAAGGTAAAGGATTTATTCTCCACTCAGGATTCTTTGCCTGTTTGCACAGTGGGAATTCTCACACAGTGAGAGTTCTTTGCAGCCTGACTTCCCTGGAACTGGAAGCTGGGAGAAAAATGGAGTGGAATTAAAAGTCAGGTTGTGTTGGTCCTTGGCAGGGCTCGCCGCAGACAAGCCAGGGAGCAAACTGGGAAGATGGCAGATCACCTGGAAGGGCTTTCCAGTGATGATGAGGAGACCTCAACAGACATCACAAACTTCAACTTGGAGCGAGGTTAGAAGAGCTGCTCAAGCTTTGTCTGTCCCACAGTGGTTTGGCTGGGAAACTCATCCAGTTCCAGGGATGGGATCCACGTCCAGGGATGGGGTAGCCACAGCTTCTCTGGGTGATCTGTGCCAGGGCCTCACCACCCTCATAGCCAGGAATTCCTTCCCAATATTCCACCTAACCCTGCCCCCTGGCAGTGGGAAGCCTTTCCCTTGTCCTGTCACTCCAGGCCCTTGTAAGTAATTCCTTTGGAAGTGTAGTTTCCACACCTTTAGTTGCCGGCTGCTCTTCGATAAACAGGTTTGTTTATTTATTTAAGGTTATTAGGTGCCATAGTTAGCTCTGCTAAATTAAATTATCCAGGGACAGAGGATCCACCTTGGCCCTCAGTGCAGCCCAACCCACTTCATGAAACGAATCACTTCTCTGTTGAAGTGCTCCTGTTTTTATTGCTTTGTATGTTTGAGGCGGAACTTCTCAAGGCGATGCTTCTTTGGTTCTGTTCATGGGATTAAATTACAGCATCAAAGAACATCCCGAAATGCATCACAGGGGATAAGTGATGATTAACTTTCTGCTCCTTTCCCCCCCCCCCTCCCCAGATCGAATATTGAAGGAATCCAGCAAAGTTTTCGAGGATGTTCTGGAAAGCTTCTACTCCATCGACTGCATCAAGTCTCAGTTCGAAGCCTGGCGCTCCAAGTACTTCACTTCCTACAAGGACGCCTACATTGGCCTCTGCCTCCCAAAGCTCTTCAACCCCCTCATCAGGCTCCAGCTGCTCATCTGGACTCCTCTGGAGGTGAGGTCCTCTCCAGAGCCAGCTGCACCTTTGTGTGCTGCTCCCAAAGGGCTGTGCTTGGGCCGAGTGGCAAAACTCTTCTCAGCTGACTAAAAAAGTCAAATAATAACATTAAATGAAGGTGTCCCTGCCCCATGGCAGGGGGTTGGAAATAGTTTATCTGTAATCTGGGGAGTCTATGAAAATAACATTTAGGCTCTGAACTCTTGTGACTCCAGGAGGATTTAAAGTTCTGGGAGTGGATCGTGCTTGACTTCAAATCTGACCCCAATTCTTTTTGTTTTACTTGCCAGGGCAAGTGTCGAGATTTTGAATCAATGTTGTGGTTTGAGTCTTTGCTGTTTTATGGCTGTGAAGAGCAGGAGCAAGTGAAAGATGATGCTGATATTTCACTGCTGCCTACGATTGTAGAGAGAGTTGTTCTGCCTAAATTAACAGGTACAGGAAGGGGGTTATGTGGACTCCGGGGCTTGTTTGTGCTTTCGGATTTCACTGTTTTGTAAATGATGCGAGTGTTCCCAAAGTGAGGTAATCCTTCCATCTCTTGCAGTGATCTCTGAAAATATCTGGGATCCTTTTTCTACCACCCAGACCTCCAGAATGGTGGCGATTGTCCAGAAACTGGTGGATGGGTATCCCTCAGTGGTGAACGCAGAGAACAAAAACACACAAGTGAGTTGGGGTTTGGGTCTGGTTTTAATGCACTGTTAGTTATTATAGTTGGTTATTACAGGCTTCTTTAAGGCTCTGTACATGTTTTAAATATGTACATCTTCACTGTTAGGCTCACAAATCCAATTCGTTGATAAGTTTAACTACCAACCAGTGCCTTGGACATCTAATAAAATAAACCAAAATTATCTGTTTCAGATGCTTCTAAAGGCATTGTTGCTAAGAATGAGGAGAACACTAGATGATGATGTATTCATGCCCTTATATCCAAAAAAGTAAGTGCTGTCAGATCTTTCTCGGCCTCCTGTCCGTAGTTCCCAGGGGGTTTTTCCCAGAGTCTGGTTCAGTCCCTGGATACAGGAGCTCTTTGTGTTATCCTGCTGGTGTAGCATAGAGCAAAGGAAAGGAGGAATATTTATGAAGTTGTGTGCTGGAAGGAGGAAGCCAGTAAATTCCAGACAAGAGGTGTGGTCTTGGTTGCTCATTAAAGAAATCTCTTACTTTCCAGCATCTTAGAAAACAAGAACTCTGGTCCATATTTGTTTTTCCAACGTCAGTTTTGGTCCTCTGTCAAGGTAAGTCAGTAAATACATCTGGGAACTCTTTGCTCTAGGACAGTCTATCACTAAAATCCTGAGATTTGTGGAAAAGGGTAGATGGAAACAGCTTGATTTGCATATTTGATAACACCCTGTGTCCCCTTCATTCTTCTCTGGAATGTTCTGTTTAAAGTGCAGCAGTGAGGGAAGACTCTATTCTGACTAGGTTGGCAAAATACTTTTAAAATACACTGAAGCTTTGAAGAGTGTTTGCCCCGCTCTCTGGGTTCAGTCCGTGTTGAAATACTCCTTTTCCCTGTGTTTTCAGTTGTTAGGAAACTTTCTCCAGTGGTCTGGGATCCTCTCCAATAAAACCCTGCAGGAGCTGTCCATCGATGGGCTCTTAAACAGATACATTCTCATGGCTTTCCAGAACTCAGAGTATGGAGAGGACAGCATTAAGAAAGCTCAGAGTGTAAGTAAATGTTTAAACCCACAGATTTTACCTCAGAACCTCCTCTGCCTCACACCTGGAGGTGCTTTTAGGGGCAGTGTTCGGATGCTTTTTTTTTTCCCCACCCCCCCCCTCAAATAACTTTAAAAAAGCTTTAAAAAGATTTTCTTGCGTCGTGTTTAACGTTGTTTTTGCTGTTGTGCCCAGGTGATTGCCTGCTTCCCCAAGCAGTGGTTCACTAACCTGAAGGGAGACAAGACAATTTCTCAGCTGGAGAACTTCTGTCGGTACCTGGTGCACCTGGCAGACACCATTTACAGGAACAGCATTGGTTGTTCTGACGTGGAGAAGAGAAACGCCAGGTAACCTTGACTTGTTGAGTTCAAGAATGGGGTTTGCCCAAACGTCCAACTCTTATTTTTCAGAGCCAGTTTAATTTTAATTCGTGTCCTGTATTTTAATTTTTGTCCTGTTTTTTTCCCCTCCAACATTTAACGAACCTGTTGAAATCACCCTCATTAAGCGAATACAAACCTCACTGTAGTATCTCGGTGGTTGGTTTGTGCCTGGACTGACTTTTCCTGCCTCTTTTTATTGTTGTTGTTTTAGGGAGCACATCAAGCAGATCATAAAGCTCCTGGCCAGTATCCGGGCCCTGGATCACGCTGTGTCTGTGGCAAACGATCACAATGTCAAAGAGTTAAAGATTTTAATAGAAGGAAAATGAGACTTTCCCCCACAACTCCATTTTGAGCTTTAAAAACCATTCCTGATGTGTAATTTATGTACATATGTAAAGTTTCTTAAAAAAGACTGTAAAGTATTGATCTTTGTTTTAATACAAAGTGCATTCTTATATACAGCATCCTTAAAAAATAAAATTAAAAAAAACCCACATCGATTTCATTGAAAACAAAAAAGAAAACGGAACACCAAGATTGTCATCTTTCCAGAAACCACCTTTTTTATTTTTCCCCCTTCCTCCAAGCTTCTCAAAACTCCTGTTTACAGAAATACTTTGTGCCCACGATCAGCAGCCTCGTCCATCTGCTCCTGGTTAATTTGTTCCATGGTCAAAAACTGGAATGTGTGAAATATATTCTGTGTAATACAATTTGTGTGCTTATATTTAATACCCCCCCTGGATAGAGGAGACGTTGTGACTGTTGCAATCAGCTTTTCATTTGCTAAAAAAAACCCCCCCCAAACCACCTCAAAACCAACTTATTTTGACAATAAAATGATCTTTACATTGGTCAAAAGGGCTGGTAAATCACAGGAGACACATTGAAATGGAACTTGGTTTTTAAAAAGCAGCCACGAAATGACTTGAAAAATCCAAACCAGTGCTGAGTTTAATTGTGCACATGTAGGTGGCAGCACTTGCCTTTCGTTTGGGAGGATAATGGTCCGTCCCAAACTCTGACCCTCGTTCCTCTTTGGGGCAAGACTTTTCTTTTGGTTCATCCGTGGAACCTGTTCCTTCAGAAGAGAGACTATAAAGCTGTCCAGCAAAAGGAAGGTGAAAAAAAAGCACCACTTGGAAATACAGTGTAGCAGATATTTCAAATGTTACACTTCCTGCTAAATAACATTTAAAAGATTGGTCTTTAAAAAAAAAACAATCAGTTGATTTACATCAGAACACAGTGACTTGATCTTGGGACAATTTGTGTATTGAGAACATTGGTGACATGGGACAGTCATTGCTCTGACCTCCGGGGATTGATGGAACACACTCAGAAATTGCTGCTTTTAAATGGTTTCAATAAAACTCACCTGGTCCAGGAGTCCTGGCAAGTCCTGAGTTGTTCCTTGAGGGAGGAAAGGAGATGAATCCCCTGTGGGTGGTTTTATTCCTGCTCTTGGTGAAATAAACCCGGGTTTCTTCCTGGAGCATCTGTGGGATGAGAACAACAGTCACAGATTTGGGGATATTAAATTTAAAAAAATAAAAGAGTGAAATTCATACCACTGAGGAAAGAGCCAACCTTGCCACACTCACCTTCCGGAGATTTCACCTTCCCCTGAAGAATCCTAAACCAGTTTTTGGGGACTCTTGAGCTTATAAACGACACAAAGATTTATTTTTACTGGTGTTCGCAGAGGTGTCTGAGCAGAGATTTCCACGGCAGAGGATGGATAGAGACTAGAAAAGCCTTTGTAGAAAGGATAGTGGTTTTTATTGTAGTCTTAGAAAACACTGAATTATGAAAGATACAAAAATCAACTGTTGTAATTATCTGTTTATTTTACAATCTGGATGCCATCAGACCCTTATGGCTTTAAAGATAAGTCTGTCCAAAGCGTGGGGTTTTTTTTGGTTGGTTTTTTTTTTTTTTTTTCTTTTTAAACATGCTTTAACAAAGTTATTTTACAATTTCAAAATTTAGTATTTCTTTCCTGGAAGGAAAAAAAACCCCAACAAACCCCAAACCCCAATAATAATAAAACCAAACTCCAAAAAAAAAACCACCCACTTTTTTTTTCCTGAGAATTCTGTTATCATAAAATTGTCATTCATTCTTAACTTTTGCAAGTTGATGACATAAAAGCTACAGAATTCAACATGCAAACTGTAGGTCTACTGGTATTAAATAAATAATTTCTTTTCTTTTTTTAAAAAAATTCATTTAGATGCAGCTGGTCAGGCAGAAACCAACCCTCAGACTCCAGCAAGTTCGTTAGACAGGTTTGAACTTTAAATGTTTTTATCCTGAGGTCAGGATTGCCACTGGATCAGCCCCCAGGCAGCCCTTTCCTCCCCGGGAATTCCGTCTCCAAGCACTTTTAGGGCAACGCTGCCTTTGCCCCGCGTCGTTTCCGAGGGACCGTGGGAGGGGGTCGGGGCTTTGCTTTTGGGTTTGCGTTGGTTCTTGGTTTGTTTTTTAAATAAAACGGGAGAATGGAGAGCCAAAGCAGGGTTGGGCAGGATTAAATTAAACCAGGAATCTACAGAAAAAGCCCCGGAGAGCTCAGGTATACGGGATCAACACCCATGAAGGAGAGTAATTGAAGAGAATTCCAATTCAGTGATCTGAACACACCCCCCAAGCAGCAGAATTCCCAAATTTGTTACTGCGATTTCTACAGGCCTGTGGTTTTGGGTTTTTTTTTTCCCCCCTTAAAAGATTGACGACGACAATTCCACGGCTTTCCCTGGAGATTCACCCCAACATCCCACAGGTGAGGTAGTGTAGTTACTTGTGTTACGTGCTGGTTACCACGAGCCCTGTTGAAATCTCTCGAGATTTTTATTATTATTGGTTTTTTTAAATTTAATTTTCCCTTTTTAAGCAAGTGGCTTCATGTATTCATTAATGCTGTTGTTACCTATAGGTTTTGGGAAGTTTTGCCTCGCTGCAAAGCGGTTATTTACAAGGTCCTTTGCTTAGCTGCTGCCCGCTGTACACGCACACGAAGACACGCAAAAAAACCCCCAAAGCTAATGTACAGGCTGAGGTAGGAAATGAAGAATTCCACTGGCTTGTACAAGATTCTTCATGTTTCTGTAAACCAGCAAACCCCCCCCCATGAGAAGTTTTTCTGTGCTGAGGTCCAACGCTTTTTGAATCTTTTAACATCTGAATAGCAAAAGCATCGTTGGGATACGACCTGCTGCGGGAAAACCTCAAGGGGACCCGGGGATTGTTCTCAGTGGCTGAATTCCTCCTTCACGAAGGAAATTAAGGGAAATATCTTCACCTCGCTTCCCTGATCATTCCCTTTAAAGTATCCACACTAATAAATAGCACGAGCCACTGAAACTGTGCTGCAGGTTTAGCCGGGAAGTATCCCAAAGATTCTGAAACACAAAGTGACTGGTCCCAGTGATCAGAGAACAAATACGTTTGTAACTTACTTTAGGCACTGAAGTTAAAAAAAAAAGAAAAAAAAGGCAACAAACAAACAAACAAAAGCAGTGCCTGAACATCTTAAAAAATACAAATAAATCTGTCCTTAGACTCTCACAACACCTTTGATTCCAACTTACCACAAACCAGCCCGAAGGTGCAAGGACAGTAAGTCAGGGTACAGCAGTGAATTTTAAACAAGCCCGTGGGATTCAGAGGATCCAATGCACACTCCTCCTTTCACAGTATGCTGTTATTCCTCCTGCTAAACTCGGGGAAACAGAGCAGGACGTGGCTGTTCCAGTTCTCTTAACTCCCTACTGGAGAGCCAAGGCAAAGGGACATATCCTAGAAAATCCTACTGCTATTCCGTTTTAGTCCTACTGCTCCTACTTTTATCCAATAAAAACCTGCCCTGGGACAGGGATGGGAAGAGCAGGAAGCAACGAGGTGTTCAGAGTGCGTTTCCCAGAGTTCCTCATCCTAACCCACCTTACCAAACAAGCATTTACAGAGCTAGATGTGCTTCTTAAGGGTTTGTCTACCAGGGGGGGAAACCCCCCCCCCAAAAAAAAGAAATCTCAGAAGAATTCCAGGTATAGAAATCATTGTGCATCAAACACCCGTCAGGAGGCTCTCACCGAGGTGCAGAACGGCATAAATCCGTGAACAAACCTTCCTCCACAACAAACACCTGCGCACAGAGTTCACACGTCCCAAGGACTTCCCTGAACCCTCCCCGGCATCACTGCGCAGGAAAAAACCAAAAACCCTCGAGGCCGACACACCCCAAGAGCTTCACCACGGAAAAACTTGGTGCCCAACGATACAAAGTCTGGGTTTTTTTTTACCCCCCTCGTCAAGCTCCTTCCCCCCTCTGCGGGCAGGAGGAGGGGGAGCTTCACTCGTCCGTAGTGCATTTGTCGGTCATCTGCTGGCAGAAGTCGGTGATGCCGCCGCCGCTCTGCGCCGTCTCCTCCAGTGCCGTGGCGGGTGGCCCTTGGTGGCAGGATGGCTCACAGCCCACCTTGGCACACTGGTAACAGGAGCTCTGCGCCCGGACAGCCGCGACCCCCGAGAGACCATCGGGCGGCTCGACGTCACACGGAGCCGCCTGTTCCCTCTTGGGGAAGAGGAAGGACAGGGGGCAGTCGGAGGAGGAGTATTTGGCCAGGATCTGGATCTGCTCGTGACTCAGGGCGGCCTCCTTGCACACCTGCTGGCAAAGCCCCGTCAGGTTCTGCTTTGTCTCGCCCAGAGTGGACAAAATGTGGTTTCTTTCCCTCAGCAAGTTCTCCTTCTCGTTTTGCTGCAAGAAGGAAAAAAAAAAAACCACATCAAAAAAAGGAGTATTTTAGTATCACAGTATCAGCAAGGTTGGAAGAGACCTTGGAGATCATCGAGTCCAACCTGTAACCCAACACCAACCCGTTGGCTAAACCATGGCACTAAATGCCTCGTTTTAACCCCAAAACTGTGTTCCTACCAAAGGTAAAACAGGGCTCTTTTTATTATTGATACTATTCTGAAAGGTGAAAATAAATCCCATTCTCAGCAAGTCCGCTGTAGGACAAACTAAGGAGTCAAGTAGGACTCCTAAAGGAAACAGAAAATACAAGAAAAGGAAGAAGAAGTGCTGAAGAACTTACAACCCAGCCACGCAATGCAGGAGGATTGTCCAAACGCAACGGAAATCCACCAATGAATGTCAAGGAGAAAAAAAATTAACCTTTTCTTAAAGATAAGCTTTTTTGGTTTTGCTTTTAGTTCAGTATCGTGAATTTTTCTGAGACTCCTGATACAACTGGCTGAAGGTGAAAAGACACTGATAACTGAGGAGTCTAATGCAGCTTTTGGAATAAAGAAAAAGGACGGGAAAGAAGCCAGACCATAACGAAGCAGTTGGAAGAAAGGGACAAAACTCAAACCCAGACATAGCACAACACATTAATTTTAAATTCTGTAATTAAGAAACACAAGACTACATTCTAAGACCATAAACTACGTGTCAACTGTGACAGCTCAACAGCTCCAAACAACGAGGTCTTTCCAGGAATTTCTGAGGAAAATTATTTGCACGGTTGGGAAAAAGCCACCTGGGTTGTGATTGCTGTAACTCACACCTCACCTCACAACTCCCGAGACTCGACACTCCTTACCCAGCCCTCGCAGGGTGTTATCTGTCAAAGGGCAGACATCCAGTCTGTCCCAGCACAGGCCCACAGAAGGAATGACATTACGCTGTAATTATTAGTCACTTAAACAGAAACACCTCTGATCCCACAGATCAACCTTTAATGCCCTGCCCAAGCCTTGCAAAACACCGACAGGAGTTACGTAACACGAGTGACAACACGATGACAAAACCAGGCAGAAAGTTCTGAGGTGTCAGAAACACAACTTCTCTCCTCAGCCAGAATAATGTTACTCACACAGTCACCTGATTTCCCTCCCTCCTCACTCAGCACAACAAATGACCTGCCCTGCAAACTTTGAAACCCGCACCTCCTTCACTGCAGAACTGGGAACAAGTGCAGTGAAAGGTGATGGATCACTTCAGGAAACAATGGCACCTGGCTCTAGTTTTATTTTCCTTCTCACTCTGAAAGGTGCAACCGGACTGCTGTGTCTCAGCTGATTGCAGACACCAACGTCACACAGACCAAGTGTAAAATGCTCCATGAACAAGAACTGGGAGTACATGAATCCTAAATAACCAATTCGGTCCTCATGGCATGATCGACTATGAAACAGGGAGGAGAGGGTCAAAAACAAAGCCTTTTTTTTTTTCTGAAAAGCCACTCTATTTTCTCGCCCTTGCTATTCTGTGGGTAATCCTAACCTCAGATTATCTCCAGGTCCCTTCAATGACATATTTATATCTTTCTACTGCCTTCTTAAGGAGAAGTTGTATTAACAGATGGCAGCAGAGAAATCTGGATGCATTCATTCCTCAGCTACAACTTCCAAAAAGGACAAGTAACTTCCCAAGTTCGCCTTTCTGCACGAGGTCCCATGTTCAGGACTCCAGCCCCAGGAAACAGCTCACCAGCCCATGCTGGCATGTTCCAAGAACAGCACTTACACAACTGGCCGTTGCACAACTGACAACTCCATCATGAGCAGCACCACCAGCTGCAGAGCAGGGAAGGGGAAGAGGCAGAAAAGAGCCCGGGGTAAAGGTCTGGGAATCCACAACCGAACTCCTGTCGGACACCCAGCCCAAGGGAGCTCTTTCCATACCAGCTTTTCGATTTCAGACTCCAGGTTCTGGATGCAGTCGAGTTTCCTCTTGCGACACCTCTGCGCCGCGATCCTGTTCTTGCTCCGCCTCCGGATGTCATGGATACAGTCCAGCTGCTCCGGGGTCAGCTTGTGCATCTTCAGAAACGACTGGAAGTCATTTCTGGAAAGCGAGATAATCCTTTGTGCATTAAATGGGAGTTTTACCTGGAATGTAAGGCACAGTCGTAAATCAAAGGTGAAGCAGAGCACTTTGCACATCCACACCGGACCTTCAGAAGCGTGTTCAGAGGAAGATGGAATCTATCCCCGTGCGCAGGAAGTAATTCAGGGATACACTCCAAGGAGATAAGGTGCAATTAGGTGAGGCATAAACCAGACCCACTAATACAGGCTAAAGTTTCCCCAAAGCTGCTATCAAGATTGCATCCTGGATACTTATTTATTACTATCGTTATCTTTTATTCCTCTGCAGGAAAAGTTGATCTGAAACAGGCATTTCCTTAAAATGCAGGAGCCACAGTATCTGGGCTTGTAATTCTTAATGCTGGGGAAGAGAGAGAACCAGGCTCTTGCTGCTGTTGTACACCTGAGTAACAGAAGCACTTGTGTTAATACTGAAAAATATTTACCTTTACAAAATGATCACCCGAAAGGAAGTGCCAAAAAATTATTGCAGTTGGAAGAAAACAAAAAAATAACCTTAATTTCAGAGAAGGTGCTACTGTTGAACAGTCCTAAATACAGAGTTACTGAACTTGATTTTCATTTCACAGTAAATCTGGAGTGTCATTTCTCTCCCACAAGTCAGGATACAACCAAGAAAAAAATTCTTAAGTTTCTATTAAACAAAGGTTCCAAGAAGTTTAGAGTTTTCTTAGGTTTAACTGAAGCAGACAAGAGGAAAAAAAACCTAAAAAAGAAGCTCCATGCCTTAAGCCTCACCACCTTTTCTGGTAAAGTTGTTAGAGAAAAATATCTTAAAAGATCTAATATTTAAGCATCTAACGCTTGGGAGTTGCACTAGATGATCTTGTGGGTCCCTTCCAACTCAGAATAACCTGTGAACATTTAAGGTGTTTTTGGTAGGATATTGCTTATTCTCCTTGAATTAACAGTGACCTTTCATATAAACTTCTGAAAGGTTCTTTAAAGTTTCAATTCCCAGACTTTTAAAACAAGCAGGAAAAAACAACCCCAACCAACCAACCAACCAACCAAAAAAAACCCCAACCAAATAAACCACAAGAGACTTGAAATATTTTTGATTAGGGCCTTAAGAGACAGGGAAGCAAAGGACAGAGCAGGATGTTCTTACCTCACACTCCTGTTCTCTGGCTGAGCAGGACTCACTGTCTCCCTCGGTATCAGTCTCCGAATCCTCTCCCAGACTTATGACATAATTATAGGGACATTGTTCCTGCTGCTGTCCCTGGGCATAATCTCCACTGCCAATTTCAGGGCTGTTGGAGCACCCTTCAGTCCCCAGGTTGCTTATGAAGGGGCAGTTGACAGAACTGAGGGTTGTGAAAGTCCTCTGAGGGCAAGGCTCGGGGCTTTCACTGATCCTGATCCCCAGCCACGGACACTCCGACTTCTTCCCGGAGTAAAGGGGCTCCGAGCCCTCTTTGGGACCCGCGGGTGGCACATGGATTTGACACGTCTCTGTGCTGTAGATGTCACTCCAGAAGCCTCCAGCCAGGTGCTCTGCCACCTCCCTCTCCACACTGCTCCGGTCACCGGCCGCGGCGGCGCTCCCGGCGCACAAATCCACCCTGGATGAGGCGTCACCGGGACTTCCCGTCTTGTCACTCCCAGCTCCAGGGGCCGAGAGGGTTTTCTCAGCTAAGCCCGTGTTGGTTTGCATACCACTGAACTTCAAGTTACTGTATTGCTCACAAGGGTGTAAAATAGACCCAGCATTGAGTCCGTGAGGGGCAGCGGAGTTCTGGGGAAAAGGAGCAAGATCCATTTTCTCCACAGGACAGGACACGTTCTGAGGGACAGAATCTCTCCTCGGCTCCTCCTTTTTCTGGATGGATTCTTCCCCTTCCTCCATTTTTACCTGAGTCTCTTCACAGTTTGAGACCAGCTGCATAGGGACAGACTCCTGAGCTTTCTGCGTGCCATCATGATCAGGGACTTCCCTCTCGAGGAAAGCGGCGAACGGCGGCACCTGAACGTCTCTAATACTGGAACTGGACTCCAAAGCATGAACTTTGTCACTTCCAAAAGCCTTCTGGAACTTCCTATACTTGGGGCACTGGGAAGACAAGCTGGAAACGCCCCCCTTCTCCACATGTGCAGGATCACAGTTGGGGCTGGCATTCTCTTGGAGGGCAGGGGATGCTTTAGTATTTTCTTCATCTCTACAGAACTTTGTGTCAGGAGTTTGACCGTATTCCTTCTCGGAAAGAGCTTCCGCGTCATCGTTTATCTCTAGATCTCCTTCATCCACATTCCCAGTTTTAGGGTTTGCCTTCTGGCAGTGCTGCGTACAACACTTCTTCCTGGGACACTCCTGCTGGTCCAGCTTGAAGTCCAAAAACTTGAACTTGAGGAACTGAAAGCAAGACTCCTCGATGTTGCGCACGCCCAAAAATTCGGCGCATTTGCAAACCTCAGACACATTGTCTTTATTTAAAATAAGCTTGGCTGTGTATGCAAACTGCAGCAAAGGGCTGAATCCTTTAAGTGTTACCTATTTAAAAAAAAAAAACCAAAAAAAAAAGAAAACTTTTATTGACCCTATTAATATTTAAGTTGAGAAAATGTGACCCACGTAAAGAGTTCTTAAAATAGCATTTAAAATATGCCCTGGAAAGAGTAATGGTTACACCCCCACATTACTTGGGATGAATTAGAGCGTCAAAGGCAGCTTATCCCTAAGTTTTCGAACTTAAGTGTAGCTAACAAATCATTCAAGTGGGTTTAACAAACACGTGGCATTCATAAATGAAACTGAAAGGGGAAAAAAAAAATACAGCGGTGTTTTAAAACTGTGCATTGTCTTCTATTTAGGTAGAAACACTGCTAGAAACTGGAAGGATCAAGAGGGGACAAATATTGTACCCCTTTCACGGTCTCTGACACATTTTTAGCTGGCCATGATCAATCAGGAGAGAATCCTAGGGACACTGAGTCTGACCAGCCTAGAAAAGCAACTCATGAAATAGCCATTGATTTAATTTCTATTCAGGGTGAAAGTCTAAAAAGTCTACCAGAAAAATACTGGTAGACCCCCCCCCCCCCAAATAATATACGTATATGAAGTACTTGAACTCCAAAAATACTTTTGTACCTGGGATTGTTGGCTGGTGTCTTTAATTTCAAACTTTTGGAATGTTTAATTTAAATGTTTGGAATTAAAAAGGTTTAAAAAAAAAAAAAATCACATGTCAAACCATGTGATCAGTGTTTGTCTCTCAAATATGCAGTTTCACAAACTGACTCGTTTCAAAATATTTGGCAGTTCCCAGAAGAGAAGCTCAAGTTGCTGAGTCTCAAAATGCTTTTACCCAGTAAGTGATGAGATCAAATGATTAAAAGATCAGATTCACTTTAGTACTTTTTCTACTTACTTCAGCAAACTGTTCTTACATCAGTAATGCTAAGACCCCTTAGGTCTGTACTGTAGGAAATCTCAGGGTTGTGTTCCTCCATTTTCTCTAAAAACTCTGGCTGATTTCCTGAGTTCACTGTTGCTTTACACGGGAGATTATTTTTCCTCTCTCTCCAACCCTTTGTTCTTCCAATATGCTATTTTTTCCTACCATCCCAAAGCAAAATTCCCTCCTCAACATCGGAAATTTGATGCCAAATCATGGCCAGATACACAATAATAAATCTTCTTTCCAATGGATGTCGGGTTCTGGCTCATTCCCACTGAATGCCTTTAAACCAAACCTGAGAATATCGGTTTTAAAGGTGTAACAAATATTTGCAATACTTTTTCTCAGTCCTAACTGTAATAAAACACAAATCAAGCTGTTAATGATCAGTGTGTAAAAGGAGGGAAACTGAGCCCAAGGAAATTGTTCACAACAGCAATCAGCAAGGAATATATGCACACTTTGATTACTCAAACGTGCAAACCCAAATCTTAATGCAACTGTTTCAAAGGTATTACCATTGTAAGCTTGAATTGATTTATTGCTGGAAAAATACTCTTTTATCATCATACAAAAGAATTCTGCAGTATCTCTTTACTGTTTAAGGCCTGGTTTTTCTTTAGAAACTGAAATGCTTCGAAGGAGGTGCACGATTTTAAAAGTAATATATATACTTAATTGAAAAGATTTCCCTGTGATAAACACTCCTCTGTTTCTTCTTCACCTCAACCAAGAGCACCTTCACAACTCAGAAATTCCTTCCCTTCAGTCCTGAAAACCCCTTCCCTCCTCAGTTAAGCACCAGCTTATCAACGAGGAATTCAATCAAACAGATCAGAAGCACCGGCAGGTTAAACACAAAAAAGAAGCCCCGAAAAGCAGAAGGGAGGGACACTCACCTCTTCCGGCAGGGTGATGATAAGATCAGCATCCACCTGGCCCACGATTCTCGAGAGGAAATAAGTGCTGCAAGCTGCCAGCACAGCCCTGTGAGCCCGAAAGCGCTGATCTTCCACTAGGACGGTGACATCGCAGAGAATGTCCTGCTTCCTCTGGTCGTCCAGGCTGAGGAGGACGTTGGTGCTGTGCACGGAGGATTCGTAGGCAAAAACCACGCTGTTGTTCTCACTCAGAGACATCCTGTATCCCGGGTGTGAGGCTCAGTGGAAAGCATGCTTCTGTGCTTCAGAGCTGGGGAACGGGGAGAGTTGCCCATGTGAAAGCCAAACCCAACGGGAATATAGATCCACACTGACACGTAACAGGCGTTGCCTGGTCTAATTCTTCGCGTTAGCGCTCACCGGTTCATAAATTAATACCTAAGTGCATGCTTGCGACCGTTTAAAGTACGCAAAGTTTAATGCAACATGGCTTTTGGAGCCTTGGAGACCAAAAAAAAAGGGACTTCGGCAATAAAAAAAAGCTACGTGCTTCAGGGTCATAAATTTACCGTAACACCTAGAAATTATCTGAGCTTTCATTTTCAGTAATCAGTAAAGCCTAACCTCAACAATGAGAAGGTAAAGAGAAATAAAACAGTTGCATTTAACCCAAAATATTATGTGAGCTACTTCTGTTCACTGGTTCACTCAGTGCAGACTGAAATATTTGTGTTCTGTCTTTTCAAAAATTGTTCTGCCTGCTAAACCACTGGTAAAATACTGATTTTTCTCTCTAGCAGGATGGCGCTTTGGTCTTAAATTTAAATTCTCCGTCTGCCTTAATTCCCTAATTCAGCCTTCTTTTCCCCTCTCCTGCTCATTATTGTTTGATTTGCCATGCCCGTTACAAATCCCAATGGATCACTGGGATTCTGATCACCCGGGCAATGGAATCCTATCCCTTCCGGGACACAGCAAAGTTCTCGAATATAATTCACTGGATAATAAACAACAGTAAAATTTATGCAATATTTAAAACCTGGAAATAAAGCCATGAATGAACTCCCCGATACTGGCAGAAAACGAAGAGCAGGGGAGAAGGCAGCTCTGCTGGGGAGTGCCAAGTTTAACAGCATTTCCAACTCTGATCTTCACACCAGATTTCTCTTTCAGTAAAAAGGAAAAAAAAAAAAAAAAATCAAGATTACTCAGAAGTGCCCTCACGTCTAGAGCTTGACGTCAGATTGGGAATTCTGCACGGAAAATATGATATTACCCCAAGAAGTTTTACCTTGACAAACCCAGCGTTTAGGTCCCGCTCGACTCGTGATCCCAGAATTCCTGTAACTTCAGCTGACACTGGAACTGCCCCATCACCCTATTGCCCAACAGAGGCTGCAACCCTCTGCCAGCTCCCAACAACAACAAAACGGGAGCCAACGCCAACCCTCGGGTTTCCAAAGTGGGAAACCGTCCCAAGGCGGGGAGGGCCGAGGGCAAGGCCGGATTTAAACGCGCTGCGGAAAAAAGCTGCCAGCTCTGCTCCTGGTTACTCACTGCTCCAGCTGTTCTCATGGCACGGGGACATTTTTAGGGAAATTCTGGAGGGAAGGGGGAGGAAAAGATCCTCGTTTCCAGTGGCAGCAGCAGCAGCCCAGGAGGAGGCTGGATCTCAGCACTACCTGCCCTCGCCGCTCCCTCATGGAAGGCTGGACACGCTGACAAGATGCACAAATGTGCTGTGAAAACAAAAGTTCTGAGGGGAAAAAACTGCAGAAGTTAAAAAATAAAAATCAGAGTTTTCCCCACTAAAAGTGTGATATAGCGTGCACTGTTAACCCTACAGGGTTTTGGAAGGACACAAAGAGTTTAAAAGTTTTCACAGACTTGGTAAACAAGATTACAGAGATTTGTTAACTAGGGAAGTACTTTATTTCCTGTCAGTCTAAATAGGAATAATACCCCATGAAACTGCTATTCATGAAATCCTGTTCTTATGGGAAGTAAGCAGTCCAATACAAATTATGTATTACGTAAATATTCTTTTTTTCCTCCTACTTGTAAGAAAGAGCTCTCACACAAACAACACATGGTTCATAAATGCTGCTTTTGGGTTTTCCCCTCATCAAATTATCAGCTCCAATATCCAATCCAGTTCATTACGCTTCCAGTTTGTTTCTAGGTACAGATAAATGTATGCAGAGAACACTTACCTCCACAAGGCACACACCATGGTTATAAAACAGCTTGTGGGCTACCTGAACTTGGACAGAGCTTCCAAAAAAACCCCCAACTTCCAACACTGAAACATTACCTTCTGCTTCCTGAGAAGTGAATTAAATATTTAGTTTGGGCTTAACTCAATTTAACGCTTGTTGTGCTCGCTAACAATGTGAGGACTTCACCAGAAAAGTGACTTCCCTGCTATATTTAAACAGGGTGGAAGGTTTTTGGAGGGGATCCTTGATACAAAATGCAGCAGTTTAATACGCATTTCAAATAAAAAAACACACCCCCACAACACCCCCACCTACACTACACTCAAACACAAACTTTTTCTCAGCCTTTTTCTTACAAAATCTAATTACTGTCATACACAGCAAAAAGAAGAGAACCAGAGGAGTGAAAAGGGTGGTGAAAAAACCAAAAAGCATCAAACAGGAAAGGGAAAACCTAACCACCACTGTAAAAAGCTGTAACACTTAAGAGAAGTATTAACAGAGGTCAAACTTATGTCTGAATTCTGTTTTCCAGTTGTGTAATAAAGGCACAACACCACATTTATAAGAGTATCATGACAGCCAACTAGATTTTCCACAGCAGTGAGTGAAGAAACAACTTGTCTGTGACTAGATTTTTTTTATGTGTGTACCCACAACAACAATACTGTTACACCAGAGAGAACACATACATATCTTCTGTAAAACTGTTTAATTTCTCTCCCACCCTAACTGTTCTTCTAGAGCACACAGAATTCTTAAAATTAGTTTTATTCATGGAAGGACAAAAGGGCGGAGGGGAAAGGTGTGAAGCAGAGAAAACAATTCAATGATGCTCTTTAAACAAGTTTTACAAAACTTACAAGTTCTGGCTGCAACTGTCCTGTAAGGACGGGCCCTTCTAGGCTTTTTTGTCCATTTTATGTCATTTCATTTTCTAAAAACACAATCTATCAGATTTCTTCCCGCACTCAGACAATCCAGATCTAAGCAGCGACAAGTTACTAAGAAGGAAAACTGACGCTACAAACAACAAGAACTAATTATTTCCTTGGAAGTCAGCCTAAAACTCCTGTTCTATCCTACAATCTTTATTTCAAAAACAACATTTAAGTCGGGAAAACCAAAAGCAGGCACAGGTAACTCGTAAGAGTATTCCAAAAGCTGGCAGATGACTGCGTATCTAAATCACTGTTTTTAATAAGGACACTCTTCCATGACACCTCCTAAGTACTGGCTATAAAACTCTGCTTCGTTGAAGAGAAGCAATTCCATTTTTCACTCCCTACCAGCACGCAGTCATGAAAACCATGCCCAACAGCCACCAAAGTCAGTAAATTTAGACACCACAGAATGTTCAGCATGAGCATTTCCTTTTTCTTTTTGTGCTGTTGAGCCCGAACTTCACAGTTTGCCCTCATGAGTAAGTTCCTGGTTAAAAATAGCTGATAACAAACAGAAATCCCATTTAAAGGGGAAAGTTATCCAGCTCACCAGAAGCAACAGCAACGAGATGCAGTTGCTAAGACAACATTCAAAACCTCAGAACAATAGAGCAACTGTAGTATTTTTAGTCAAAATAACACTGAACACCAGCAGCAACTGTCCCAAATTATTGCCACTTGTCCAGGTGCCAAAGAATTCCATCTTTTCTGCAGAGAATTTCCAAAACAGGAATACTCTGTCTGAAGTTTGTTTTTTTTTTTATTAAAAAACAATGCCATAAAAAAATAATCAATACAAAGGGGTATGATTTACATCCAAGGGGAGTTTGGGAGAGCTGACGCTGGAAAGATCTGCTGGTGGAGTAAGAAAAGTCACAACTCCAGAGAATGAATGAGTCACAGAAATGAGCTCCACAGGCTCCAAGGCAAACAGCCAAGGAATATCATCAAAATGGCCCTTAAAACTGAGAGAGAGATGCTTGAGAGCCCAAATTGCTGCCCCTTCTGCTTCTACTAAAATTGTGACACCTATGGTTTGTCCACGGGATCAGCAAAAGGCTTTGTGAACACTCTGAGTTTGAATGTTTTTAGTGTCCTTAAAAATACCAAACTGGAACACAGAAATCCACAGAAATCAACACTGGCCATGCCTTTGCTGCTTCGAAGGCTCTGACTTTCAGGAAAAATATATCTGATTACAACCTGCAGCCTGAATTCTTGGTGCTAAATCCAAGGACCTGGAAAAGAAAAAAAAATCCAGTGTCCATCCAACAGTCACCAAGGCACGACAGGAACCTCAAATCCAGAGGCAGCATTTGCTCCCCACACATCAAATTTGGCTTCCAAATCCTTTATTTTCCCTCTCCTTGGAGGGAGCAGACTGTACCTGATGCAGCCAAAAGTCACTAAAAAATGTAAACAAACCCCTGTTTTTTAACCTTGGTGCACAAGCATCCATTAATCCACTTTAACTTCCTGAACAGCTGGGAAACAGACAAGTGTAGACCCCCAAAAACACAGTTTGGGGAAAACAACCCTTCGGTGCTGTTCCTGACTCCTGAGCTGATCTGTTGAGTGAGTTCTAGCAGGTCACTCTCATTATCTGCTCATTATCTCAGGGTTGGCATTTACATTTTCTGTAGCCTACAGAAAAATTCCTCCTGGAACAAGACAGTTTAGATAAGAGACAGTTAATTCAAAATACACTGCAAAGGCTTTTTCTTTCCCTTCAAGTTTTATCTCTCCGTCCTTGCCCCCAGCAATCTCTCCTTTTAAGGAAATAAAGTTATATTACAGATGAATGCCTACAGCAGTTAATAGCTGCTGATTCACTTTATGCTGACAAAGAATGAACAAGCATTTTAGTGCTCGTGGCTTGTTTCTCCTTCATCTTTAGCTCAAAAAAAAAAAGACTCCAAAAGGAAAAAAAAGTGATAAAAAAAAGGCAAAAACTAAGAGAACAAATCCTACTGCTTCAGAATAAAAAGTACGTTTGATGTTCAGCTATTAGCACTTTGTGATTCTGAATGGTTTGTTTACTAGTCTAACACCTGGATGATATTGTTCACAGCTTAATTACATAAACGAGCTTTTAAAAAATTACCAGGTTGTATTTTTTGGGGTTTTTTTTGTAACATAAAATCCTTACCACAGCATTTGGACTCTCGTCAAGTCACAAAGTGACTATAAAGGAGAATCATGGGAAGTCTGGCAAGTTTAAAGTCTGCACGGAGAGTCTTCATTTGTTTTCCAGTTTTTGAGTCTGAATATACACAGCAATTAAAAAAAAATAAAAATTTGCAAGCTATGTAAGAACTTAGGGCATGGAGAAGAGCGTGGGGGGCTGGATCCTGAGAATATTGGCAGTCACAAGACTCCAGAAGCTGTGATTTTAAAAGGGGGAGGGGGGGAGAAAAAACCAAAAGATTGATATCATGTAACCAAAGAAATTTTCCACAGAACAAAAGCCTGAAAAGTTTCCCTCCGAGGATGATACAAAGCAGTTCATATCAAAGCCAGAAAAAAAAATTTAAAAATTACTAATTTGCAGTTTACTGTTATTTTAGACAACACCAACTGTTTAATTTTCGGATCAGGGCTAAAAATCAGGTAAGAAAGGCAGCACAGCTCAAATCTGCTGTCGACCCCTGTCTTTACTTAAAGGACAGACACATTTGCATTTAGAGCTACACATCCACAAACCACAAGAGGTATCTGTCACAATCCATTTGCAACTGCGACTGTCAAAATATTTGTGACGAACACCAAACCGACCATCTGGGGTTCTGATGTACAGTTAACCCTCAGGAGGACACCAGAAACAGCCTGCAAAGATTGAGAGGCAGATACAGCGGCAAGTCAAAAGAAAATACTTTGGGGAAACAATATTCAGAATCTCATTTCTGGTGTTGTCTGTTTAAAAGGTCCCTTCCAACCCAAACCACTCTTAAAAGTCTGTGATCCAATGACCTTAAAGGAATTGTAAACAGGGAGAGCAAATGGCACATATTGACTTATCAGAGTATTTGTCAGTGGGCCAGGACTGGAATCCAAGCACCTACAAACATGATGTTGACAGCCCAAATGAAGTCATTCACAAAGTATCCCAACTCGATTCTAAAGATTAATTGAATATTCTTTAAGACACAGGCTCTCTTTCTGAGTTACTGACACCCCAGGCTACACCTCTTCTGCTCTCCAGTGTGTGTCTAATGATTAAACTCCATTTATTTGTATTCCACCAGCGCTCCTAAAGTCAATTTACCCTTCACAGCACACTTCCACCCCCTTTTAAAGCTTCAGCAGCTGAGCCTTATTCTCACCTGCCAGCTCAGATTTATCCAAAATACTACATTTTCCCTTTGTGCTTCTCAATGAGAACAAAACTGCCTTCCACACTTGAAAGGGCCTTGACTGAAAAACACACACATGGCTGGAGACAGGGCGAGTGCTGTGATTTATTACAGCAAAATAAAGCCTTTCTATCACCTGTTTTCCTCCCTCTCCGCACTCCTCTGAACCAGAGGTGGGTTCTCACAGGTTACCTCCAAGCTCAATTAACACAACTTAATGATTATTTTCAGCAGTTAATTTCCATCCCCCCCCCCACCCCCACCGGCATGCCCAGCACACTCTGAAAGAATTCCCTTTAATCAAGGTCCTGTCTACGAAAGAAATTACAGGAACACTTGGATTATCAAGGCTTGGAAAGTGGGGTTGACATGACAAGGTGAATTGTTGAGCTCAGTTTCCCCAAAACCCTTGGGTAGAGTTATTTGGGACTTGTACAAAGACATAACAAGAGTCCCTCCTGATCCAAACAATCAGGTGAAGGGCACGGGATTTAATCCCAGCCCATTCTTATCTACACACGAGCTGATTACTGCTCAAAACAGCCTTTGCAGAAGAATGTTAGAACCAACATTTAACACGCTAAGCCCTCGCATGCTTTTGCATCAAGGACACAGCCGGTGGAAGTTAAAGCTCCACATCAACATTCTGGCCATAAATGGGGAAACAACACTTTAGAAGTCATAAAGAACTCCAAACCTCAAGCTGTCCAGCTCGCAGGAAACCCTTCTGAAAAAAATCAACCAAGTGGATGTTTCTGTTCACAGCAACAACTGTTTCTCTCCTCGAATCTCTCTACTTTGGGTCTCTCTCTGCTTGCCAGCCTTCCTCACACGAGTCAGGGCACCCAGGAGTGATTTAAGCCGCCTGTAAAGTTAAACCCACACCACAAACAGTGTTCCAGGACGCTTTAATTCACACTCACCATGTTGACAGGAACACTCTCCTTCATTTCCCTGGGTGCGTGGCGCAACAACTCCAGATTAAAGAACCGCCTGTCTCTCTCCTCGCAGGAAAAACCACCCGGAACGGACGGTGCCTGTCAAAATTTAATGTGCTTACAGTTATCTCCACTGGATGCAAACAAACAAACCCTCCTTCCCGCGGCACACCGGGGAGGGCCGGGCACAGGGGGATGGCAGCAGCAGAGCCTCGCGGCACCGACGGACCC
>WEKX01010251.1:2320-25363 GCA_013390025.1 Pitta sordida
ATTTAGAAAAGTATGTGAAGAATAGATTCTTTTCTAAAATATAAACTTTGAGTAATTATTCTGCTTAATTAGTTTTCTCTGATATGCTGACTTGTATGACTGCACCAGCTGATTTTCAGAAAAGTGGAAATACACTTACTATTCTAGCTGTGGAGAATGAAGATCTTGCTGACTGCTCATGCTACAGTAATAACAGTGAGCCGAAACCTACCCAGGAGTATTCTAAGTACAGAAAAATCCTAAAATTATAGGAAATTCACAGTATTCACAGTATAGATAAGGTTGGAAAAGACCTTGAAGATCATCTAGTCCAACCGATAATCCAACTAAACCTAACATCTACGTCTAGGTCATATCATTCAGCACCTTATCCAGCCTACCCTTGAACACCTCCAGGGATGGCGACTCAGCCACCTCTGTGGTGGTTTTTCAGTGAAAAACCTTTTCCTAATATCAAGTCTAAACCTCCCCTGCTGAAGCTTAAGACTATGACCTCTCGTCCTATCTCCAATGGCCAGGGACAAAAGACCAACCCCTGCCTGACTACAACCTCCTTTCAGGTAGTTATAGACAGCAATAAGGTCACTCCTGAGCCTCCTCTTTTCTAGGCTAAACAGACCCAGCTACTTCAGTCTCTCCTCGTAGGGCTTATCTTCCAGCCCCTTTACCATCCCAGTTGCCCTTCTCTGGACTCGTTCCAGCACCTTGACATCTTTCTTAAGCTGAAGGGCCCAGAACAAGACACAATACTCAATGTGCGGTCTAACCAGTGCCGAGTACAGGGGAAAATTGTTATATATGCTTGAGTAAAGTTACTTTGCTTTGTAGATGTAGTCCAGATCAAGTAGAGAATTGACTCAAACAGCATGTTTAGGGCTTAACTGCAGTAACAGTTGAAAATAAATAAAACTTAAAAAAAATTAGGACTGTCCCTTTTGCCACCTAAAGCTGTGTATGTGGAAATCCACCTTTTCTGCTAACAGAAATCTTATTTTCAGCTTCCATTAAAATTTTGTGAGCCACTATGCATGGTAATAAATATCTATTCTGAGTTGCATGCTTTGTTATTATCCTGATTTAGAGTTCTGTTGTGATTTTTATGTAGGTAAGCAACTGTCAAGGTTCTGCACAAGTCCTCAGAGGTACCAAAGATCCTGAGCACAATCAGTGTCAGTGATGATGGAGGCTGCTTCTCCCATATAATCAGAGCACATGCAAAAAGAATGGTTTACCTGTAGTCTGGGTATAGCCATTCTAATCAAATCCAAATGTTTCAAGCCAAACTGCTGGCCCAAAGCCCTGCATCACAGTAATTAGGAATGAGAGCATTTGACATTTTCTGCTAATATCGTCACTCTGCTGCCAAGGAAGTAAAGTTCATGGGACCAAACAGAACTAGCAATGAACATCCTAAATCCAGTATAATGATTACAGTAATGTCCTGCTCTTCTGGGCTCTGATCCCAGGACTTTCTGTACCATTTTAAAAAAATACATATATCAGTGATAGTTGTGCTAGTACTGTATGAAAACGACCACTCAAGACAAAGATGTAGAGAATTTTCTGCTCAGTTCAGACTACAAGGTTGGTTTGAAAAGGATGAAAGTCAGATGTCACTACAAGGTTTAGATTTTTGTCTGTTTTTTCCTTAAGGTAAAAACAATAGTCTCTTAAAAGTAAGTTTATGTGAGGCTTTTCCTTCACAGGTAAATGAGAGGGCTATGTCCCTGCTTTGGCTGTAATGTCTGACTTCTGGAAGTTTTCTCCTGCACCTTTCCAATGACATATATTTTAGGATGACTGTATGCTCCCAGTACTGCACGCTCAAATCTAGATATGTGTGTGTGTCTTAGTCAAGCTCACTAAAACATATCCAGAATATTTGTACATCTCTTTAGGTGAAGACTTTCAAATTAATTAAAACATAAGGCAAGTCTGTTTTACAAGGTCTCTTAAATGTTACTATTATATGAATTTACTTTTTCATGTAAATGAACTTTAAGTGATAGACACTACTTCTCAGCAAGTAGATTAGTGAATAGAGGTATTAGTGACACAGAATTTTGTTTACCTTTTATTCTTAGCCAAACTAAACCTTTCAATCTTTTGTGGAAAACTCTGCAGTTATAACCACTTATTTAGACACACACAATGTTTTTCCTGAGACCACTTCTATAACTTCTGTTCTACTGATGAAAGAAAAGAGTAGCATGCACCTCTCTGTTACTCTACTAAGCTCTAAGCTTACCAATCTTATACAGCTTCTATAAACTAATAGAGATGAGACAAGAGTACATGCATATTGACCACTACCTTGACTTTCAAGATAGAAAGTGACAGTGCCTACAAAAACCCTTAAATTAATTTAAGAGTGACAACAGTCTGTAAAACAAAATAAGTCAGTGTGATGCCGAATAATGAAGATCATATCCACCATTTAGAAGTAAACCCCACTAGTGTGTGTTTTACTATTTGTATGATGGTATTCACTGTACACAAAATATTTTTCAAAGAGAGTTAATATAATTATGGTTATAGTTAAATGTTATTTTCAAACAGTGTTTAATCAGGTGAAATTTTCTAAATATTTCTTTATTATCACAAAGCTCAAGTTCTAGGAATAGTGAAAGTGAGTTTGTATTACATAGAATGAAAATCACTCCTAGTAGAAGAAATGCTTTGCTTGCGACTGCAGCATACAAGCTTTGCAAAGTCTCTCAAACTTCTGACACTCATGCCTCCTTTCTTTCTGACTTCTTTCTTCCCATGTGTTTGGAATTTCGACAAATATTTAAATTCTGATAATTCCAGAAGTCAAATATGTTCATATGAGAACCTAGACATCTAGATCCTTTTGCAAATAACTCTAATTCATGAGTGTTTCCTTTGGTTTGCTTCCAGTTACCAGATTTTGAATGAGATCAGTGATACTAAAAAGCATGGATCATCCACTTTTATTCCCCCCATGGAAAAGGTATCCAGGGAGATAACATTTCCTGCTGACATTCTAGCTTGAATTAAACCAAAATTAATTGTTAATCATCTTTCTCTCAAATATTCTTCATGCTTCTATCTACAAACCTGTCAAATCTGCCACATATATAAATTAAGCAGGCACTCCTGACTTGCGGAATAAAACCTCATAGCCTGTAAGAGTTATGAGATAGGTATTTTTATTATCAGCGCTGGAAGCAAGGGGGATAAATCCTCCAAAAACTTGCTTGCTTTACTGTTTTTGGCAGTGCCTTATATACTACAGAGTTATACAATATTCAGTAAGTGAGTCATACAATATTCAACAGGTGAGTTACATATGAATCCCAGTTCTCACCTGGGTTATGGTTGATATCAGTATATCTCCAACATTCTACTGACAATCGGTGGTTTATGGGCAGACATTCTTTGCTGGTCAGTGTAGGTAAAGCATAATCCTCTTAGCTCACTTCCAACCTCCTGCTGACAATTTTTAGTCTATCACACACACACACACACACACCACCCCATTCCCAACTACTCTTTATGTTCACAACTCACTCCAGGTTTTAGATAGAAAATAATTTATGTTACTAAATGTGTGTGTGAATGTGTGTGTGTGAACAAATAGTTATATGTAAATCACAGAACATGAGCAAAGGAAGGTGTTCTAGTTAACGGTGCAGTAGCTGGTAGTCAAAAAAAAGACAACAAACAAACAAAAAAACTAGCACAGAAAGTAGGCCTACCTCTATCTCAATATATCGTTGTCTGCAGCCTCTCCTGGTCAGTAATACGTTTTACAGCTACACTAATTCTGGTAGAGGATGATGTGTGACCATAAGGGTGTGACTACGGAGAGATCATGTGTGATCTTTCTTGTGAATCCTGATCTTCGTTTGCAGCTCATATGGAATTATGTTTATTGAGCTGGATTTAATTTTCTTGACAATTTAGTGTTTATTCTCTTTGCTGCCTGCTTTGGGATTTGTTTGCATTTCCTTAATATTTTGTCTGGATATCCTGCATTGTTGATTTTTCTTAAATAATTTTTCAGCTAAATTCTCTAGTGTATGAATAGTTGTGGGGCAATAGATAGAGACAGCAACTTCAAAGCAGAGATTTCAATTGTAAATGAATACATAAAATTGATTATCTCAAGGGGTTAGCGATACAGAAGTTTAATGCTGTGCTCCCATTATCTCACCACCTAAGATCTGAATCACTCCTTGGAAGTGCCTATCTCCATTGTAAATAAAGGTTGCCTAAGGCAAGTAGCCTACAAATGCATGCATGCACTCTCTTTGTATGTCATACATTAAATGAATGGAATATGGGAGCCAGGCCTCAGAGTTTGTCTCATAGATCAGAATAATATATAATCTTCAGATGAGAGTTATTTAGTTTTCACATAATCTTTTAACTCTTACTTGGTAAGTGAGCATACAATAAACTGTGGGGCAGCTACTAGGAGGCAATATGTAAGTTCACAAAGTTAGGATGGATTTATCTTGGCTCTTATCATCTGAGGTGAACAAAATTCATATTAGGAGGTTTGAATGATTATCAGGATTTACAGACGGGAATAACTTTGAAAATGGCTTGATATTTTTCATAGTTGCTAACCAAGTCCAGTTAACTTTGTAAAATGATATGGTAGTAGAGTGAATGTTATCAGGTTCAAGAGGAAAAATTTTATCTTAGTGTCTTTTCTAATATTGTAAATTAAAAGTAGGTATGATTTTACACACACACACACACACACAAGTAAATACTTTCAATACAATGGGTTTACTAAACATTCATTCTAACGTGTAGTCCTGATTCTTCACCTTAATGCAAGAAATAGCTGACAGTCCTGATAATCCATGTTATGTTTATTTATGAAATAAATTAAACAGAATGTATGTTGGGGAATTAACCCACTATATAAATGATTCTGCAGATCATAGTGATGTAAAATAATTATATCTGATCATGATTCTATTAAAAAAACCACCCCAAAAATAAACAACACCCCCCCACAACAAAACCCAACAAATTACATTGTTAATATATTTATTACAGTAATTGTAATCACAGAATCACAGAATATTCTGAGTTGGACGGGACCCACAAGGATCATCGAGTCCAACTCTTAAACAGCACCACTGCCTCCCCAGAGGGAATCGAACTCTTGTCTCCCACGTGAGAGGCAGGGACACTCACCACTGCACTAAAGTGGATTTTTGAGTATGTTATATAAGTACATAACATATATATATATATAAATATAACATATATATAAGTATATATAAAATGAGTATATTTATATAAGAGTAATGTTATAGTGTAACAAACGAAATCTGTATTACATGTATATAAGAAAGTCTCTGACCAAGAAAGAAGATTAGGTCCTTCCATATAAAATTTAAAATTCGCTATTAGTAAGTAGAGAAGTATAGATAAATGACAGGATTTAAAGGAATACTTGGTTAGTCTTTAGATTTGAGTTCTAAGCCAGCCTGTAGAATATATATCAAATGTAGTGCTGGAAGACCCTGGATTGATTACAGGATCAGAACCAACTCAAGTGGGAGAGGTGGAGGGGGGGGGCGAAATGATAAATTGAATATCACAGATGTGAAGTAATGCCTTATCCCACCTGCCAGCCCTTGGAGTCTGCTTGGACAATCCCTGGGCAGCTGTCAATCACAGGCAGCTTGAGAATGCTTCAACATACCATACCCCTGGAGCCCCTAACGTAGCTGGGACAGTGGGAACACTGCTCCTCACTTTGCCTTAGAGCCCCAGGATAGCCAGTGGTCTGCAAGTCCTGCCTGGGGAGGCAGGGTGCCCACAGGCATCAGAGCAGATAAAACCAAAGGCATATGCTCTCCAAGTGGTGATGACTCTGTCATGTGGTCATATGAAAGCTGGACTTCATAAGGCTCCAATGGTAGCTATATTATAATCTTTCTCTCTCTCTGTCTCCTTCTGTCTCCCTCTTTCTCCTTCTTGTTCTTTGCTCTTTTCTTGATGTTTTGGGTAACTTAAAGCTGGTGAGTTGAATTTTGTTAGATTGTGTGAGTTGGCATGTGCTGGGGCAGTGATTTATGGCATGCCTTATTTTTCTTGTATGTTACCCTTTTGAACTTTTGCCAATCTCCCTTATTTTCTCCCTTATTTTCTAAAGTTATCAGTACAAGTATCTCCTGAGAAAACATGCTCTGTCTTCTCTTTACATTACCTCAAGTTATTAAAGAACCAGTAGCACTTCTGAAGGTTCAATGGACGAATTTTTTGACCCTTGTATATTTTCAAAAGTAAAACTCTCTGGTGTGAGGCCTAGGGTGTTAAAAGTGCATCAAGTAATGCTATTATCTTTTGAGATTCTGTCACTAAAAGTTTACAATGAAATCAAAGAGAATTTGAATGAAAGAAATCATGGAGGTTCCTAAATAACAGAAGGACAAATTTGCCCATCTTAACTAAATATTAATAATTCTGCAAGTACCTCAAGTCATGGTACAGTAACTTTGAGGATGACAAGTATAAGGACACATTCACATTTTGAGAGTTCTGAATTTGCCATTTCCTCTGATGAAAGCAACACCAAACTCAAACACATTAAATTTTCCTGAGTCAAACACACCACAGCTGCTATCACTAACAGATCAGGCTCATCAGGCTATAAATACAGAGTTTGTAAAAGCTTTAAAAAGAAATGTTCATCACCATAATCCTTAGGGAACATTAGATTATTATGGAAAAGAATCTTCAGGACAGTTTGTAGAGTTGTTTGTAGAGCTAATTGAACATACTTACTTTTAATGAAATGTTATGCTGCTGCTGTGTTTCTTCATTAATGAATCTATGTTTAGCCTTTTTTTCCTCGACGTTTATTATTTTATCTTTCTGATGTTACTCTAAACAGTAGAAGTGTACAACAAATGTCACAATGTTTTAGGTGGTAAACTATCAGAACGATGATAGCTTATTTGTGAAAAGTTCAATTTGTTGATCGTAATGCTAATAGCTTGTTTGTGGGGAGCTATCTGTTGAAATGGGTTTGATTTTGCCCTCTTTTGTGCTGTCCTGTTCTGGGGAGTTAGGAGGACAATTGCCTGGCTAGCTGGATGGTGATTGCTTTGTTTTTCTCTGTGGACCCTCGGATTTGGTGTTTCTTTGCTGTTTCGTTGTGTGGAGGCTTGCAGAAACAGTATAAAAACGCTGGTTTGAAACAATAAAGTGTCTTCAGTTTGCTATCCGTTCACTAGAGTCCATGCCTTAATATATGGCAAATGGATTGTTGCAGTTTTCTGTGACCCCCTATGCTAAAAAAAATACAACAAAAGCATTAATTCATCTCTTTATGTGTCCAATCATCCTGGAGAAATAAGGTTCAGGTAAGACATCCCAAGTTGTTTGCTTATTGCACTGGGAGCTCCACAAGGTATATCTTGGGATATCTGAAATAACACCAAGTAACCATATTTATGTGCTTAATTTCAGTTCAAGGTGAGATGAATTACTCTTTAGTGTCCACTGTGTTTCAATGGGTATGGACATCCCTTGAAAGAGGGTGTCAGACTGTGGTCCAATTTTCTCTGAGCACTGGTTTTGGGTGCAGTAGAATTAATTTTTCACATTTAATTTTCTTTCTTTCTTTATGGAGCCTGTTTTGGACTTGTGCTGAACACAGTGTTGATAACACAGGGATGTTTTTGTTATTGCTGAGCAGTGCTTACACAGAGACAAGGCCTTTTTCACTTTTCATACTGCCACACTGGCAAGAAAGTTTGGAGTGCAGGGGAAACTGGAAGGAGACACAGACAGGACAGGTGATCATAACTTACCAAAAGGATATTCCATACCATATGACTTCATGGTTGGTGTATAAGGGAGGGGAAGAGGAGGAAGGAAGCAGATATTTGGAGTGATGGTGTTTGTCTTCCCAAGTAACCATTACCCATGATGTAACCCTGCTTTCCTGGGGATGAACTGGCTGAACACTTGCCTGCCCATGGAAAGTAGTGAATTCACTCTTTGTTTTCCTTTGTTTGTATGTGCAGCTTTTGCTTTCCCTACTAAGCTGTCTTTATCTTGACCCATGAGTTTTCTGGGTTTTGCCCTTCTTATTCCACCCCAGTCCTGCTGGTGAGGCAGACAACTGTGTGATGCACAGTTCCCAGGTGGGGTTAAACCATGAGGTTCAGAAATAGACATTTAAATTAAGATGCCTAAATACTGGCCTCTCATGTCCATCTCAAGTCCCATGTGTATGTGAGCAATCTTGACAGACTAATTTATGCCAGGGAACCTGGAGAAGACCAGTACACTTCCTAGGGACAGCTGGAGGTCATGCGGATTATGCTTGGCACTAGAAATCTGGGCACTTCACATGAGTTTTAGAAATCAAAGAGTCTTGATTTGAATTCAAGCTTGTTGAACACCCTCATCTTCATTTGTTATTGTTCTACTTTTTCTGTTCTCTCTTGTAAAAGAAAATAAAAAGTATTTCTTTAAATACATTAACAGAAAAGGTGTGCTAAGCAAAATCTCCATCCTTTACTGAATACGGTGGAAAACAATGTCAAAGGGTGAGGTACTCAATACCTCTTAGTCTTTATTAGTAAGATCAGCTGGGGGTCCACAGCCCTCTGAGCTGAAAGACAGAGATGGGGAGAAGTATGAAGCCCCTGCATTTCAAGGGAAAATGGCCAGTGACCTGCTAAACCATTCAAACAGGCACAAGTCTATGAGGCCAGATGAGGTTTACCCAAGGGTAATGAGGGAGCTGGCAGAAGTGATCACCAAGTCACTTTCCATCATTTACAAGCAGTCCTGGTTAACAAAGGAGGTCCCAGTGGACTGGAAGCATGGTAATGTGAGACCCATTGACAAGAAGGATTGGAAAGAGCAACTAGCGAACTACAAACCTGTCAGCCTTATTTAAGTCATGGAGCAGATCATCTTGACTGTCATTACATGTCACATACAGGTCAACTAGGGGAGCAGGCCCAACCGTTCTAGGTATATGCAAGACAGGTCCTGTTTGATCAACTTCATCTCCTTATATGACAAGGTGACCCGCTAAATGGATGCACGAAAGGGTGTGGATGTTGTCCACAGTAAAGACTGCGACACTGTTTCCTACAGCATTCTCCTGGAGGAACTGACTTCCCATGGTGTGGACAGGTGTACTGTTCACTGGGTAAAAATATGTCTGAATGCCTGGCCAAGAGAGCGGTGGTGAACGGAGTCACATCCAGCTAGTGATAGGTCACAGTGGTGTTCCCCAGACCTCAGTATTGGGGCCAGTCCAGTTTAATATCTCTATTAATGACCTGAAGAAGGGGTTCAAGGGCACCCTTGGCCAGTTTGCAGATGACATCAAATTGGGTGAGAGTGTTGACCTATTGAAGGGTAGGAAAGGCCTGCAGTGGGGTCTGGACAGGATGGATACATGAGCCAAGGCATGAGGTTCAACAAGGCGAAGTGCTGAGTCCTGCACTCGGGTCACAATAACCCCATGCAATACTACCAGCTTGGAAAAGAGTGGCTGGAAAGCTGCCTGGTGGAAAAGGATCTGGATTTGTTAGTCAACAGCCAGCTGAACATGAGCCAGCAGTGTACTCAGGTGGCCAAGAAGGCCAGTGGCTTGTATCAGAACTAGTGTGGTCAGCAGAACCAGGGCAGTGATTGCCCCTCTGTACTTGGCACTGGGGAAGTTTCATCTCAAGTCCTGTGTTCACTTCTAGGCCCCTCACTACAAGAAAGACATTGAAGTTCTGGAGTGTGTCTAGAGGACAATACAGCTGGTGAAAGGTCTAGAACATGAGACTTATAAAGGAGGGCTGAGGGAGCCAAGGTTGTTTAGTTTGGAAAAAAGGAGACTCAAGGAAGACCTTATCACTCTCTACAGCTACCTGAAAGTAGGTTGTAGCCAGCAGGGAGTTGGTAAGCTCTTATCCAAAGTAACCAGTGACAAGACGAGGAAATGGCCTCAAGTTGCACCAGAAAGGATTAGATCGGGTATTATTTAAAAGCTTTTCATGGAAAGGGTTGTCAAGCACAGGAATAGGCTGCCCAGGGAAGTAATTGAGTCACCATCACTGATTTAGTGTCCTGGAAAACAATGAAACTGTGCATGTCAGCACTTGCTCGGGTTACTTTAGAACAGCAATATTGCTAGAGTTCATTTGGCTCATCACAAATGAATGCACAGATTTCAAGAAAGTATGCCTAATGAGGGTAAGTTATTCTCTGAGAACCTAATTCCTAATTGGTTTTATCCCTTTAGGTAGTGAGGCAAAGGGTAGAAAAACATGTATCTGCATCTATTTAAGCGTCTAGCCTACTGGAAGATTTCTTTGCAGCTTTTGCTCTTTAAAAAAAAAAAGGTTGATTGAAATAGCTAAAGAAAATATCTTGCCTCTTTTCTTAAATGACATTAGTTTAGTAAAGGAGAAACAACTATTAAAGTGATTTGAAAGCAACTGTTAGATCCTGAAATAATCTTATCCCTGAAATCAAATGCTCCTAATGCCTTGGACACAGAGTTTAATCTCTTTAGCTCACATTTTTATTTGTGTAATAAGGATAGAAATATTTAATTGTTTTCCCTGGTAGGGATGGTATCAGGATGCAATAGTTATCATTAATCTAGTACTCTGATTATCTAGAATTCTACATAAGTGCCAAGGAGCACTTTTTTTAACTGCAAAAAATTTGTATTTATGTATTATCTTCGGCTTCTTCAAATAATAAGAAAAGCATTGTGTGTAAGAAGTGTGTATAACATAATTTTTTAATTAACATAACAAAAATTTTTACTCTACAAGCAGTTAGAGGATCTCTCAAGATCACCAGCCCTTGTTCTTATAGGGGATTTCAACCTCCCAGATATTTGCTGAGAACTCAACACCGCAGAGAAGAGGCAGTCCTGAAGGTTCTTGGAATGTATTTAGGATTGCGTCTTGTCACAGCTAGTTAGTGAGCCTACCAGGGGAGAGGCTACTCTTGACCTGCTATTCACTAATAGGGAAGGACTGGTAGGGAATGTGGTGGTTGGAGACTGCCTGGGATGTAGTGATCATGAAATAATAGGGTTTTTGATAAATAGTGAAACAAAGAGAGGCTTCAACAAAACCTCCACATTGGACTTCCGGAGAGTGGACTTCATCTTATTTAAGGAATTTGCTAGTAGAGTGCTCTGGGAGATTGTCCTTAAAAGTAAAAGGGTCCAGGAATGCTGAATGTACTTCAAGAATGAAATATTGAAGGTTCAGGAACAGGCTGTCCCAATGTGCCGTAAGATGAGCCGTAGGCGTAGACGTCCGGATTGGATGGATAAGGAGCTTTTCAACAAACTGAGGAAGAAGAAGAGGATGTAGCGTCTTTGGAAGGAGAGGGAGGTAACCCAGGCAATGTTTAAAGATGCTGTTAGGTCTTGTAGGAAAGGAATTAGGGAAGAAAAACTGCAGTTTGAGCTAAAATTGGCCACCTCTGTTAAGGATAATAAAAAATTCTTGTATAAATATATTAATGGTAAAAAAAGGCACAAGGACAATCTCCATTCTTCGTTAGATGAGGAGGGGAATATAGTTACTGAAAATGAGGAAAAGGCAGAGATACTCAATACCTTCTTTGCCTCCATTTTTAATAATGAAACTGATTCTCTACAGGAAAAGTGGTGTCTTAAACTGGTAGATACAGACAGCGAACAGTATAACCCCCCTGTGATCCAGGAGGAAGATGTTAGGGACCTACTGACCCACTTAGATCCTCATAGGTCTATGGGACCTGATGGGATTCATCCAAGGGTGCTGAGAGAGCTGGTGGATGTTCTTGCTAAGCCTCTTTCAACAGTCTTGGCTTACTGGAGAGGCCCCAGATAATTAGAAGTTGGCTAATGGGGCACCCATCCATAAGAAGGGTTGGAAGGAGGATTCAGGGAATTATAGACCTGTCAGCCTAACCTCAGTACCAGGGAAAATTAAGGAACAAAGCATCTTAAGGGCAATAATACTGCACCTACAGGATAATAGGGAGATAAGATCTAGTCATAGGATTCAGGAGGGGAAGGTCCTGCCTTGACGAGTTTCTGCTTCCTGAGGGCTAAATGTTCGGCTAGCTACAGCCCAGAGAAACCTGACAATGGACAAAAGAAAAGGACCAAAGACGGTCTTTCTCCTTCAGCGATATAATCCCTGTTTATTCTGGAATTCCCCTCCTGGGAGACGAAAGTGAAAGAGGCCCAAACAAGTGTTCCCTGTCAGTTTCATTCCCCTGGAAAAGGGGGGCGGGCAGTGGGAAGATAACTACAACCAATGGGAAGATTAGGGGATGGAGCATAGGGAGGGGTTTGCTAGGAGGTACCACCAGACAGACAGGGAGGAAGTACAGAATGTACTATTTGTGACAAGCCACCCAACAATGAAGGTATGAAGGCACTACAACACTGCCTGACCAATTTAATTTCCTTTTATTATCAGGTAACATGTCCAATCGATGATGGAAAATCTGTAGATGTAACGTACCTAGATATGTACCAAGCCTTTGATACCACCTCCCATAGTAAACTCCTGGTGAAATGAGTGGCTTGTGACTTAGATGGGTTTACTCTGCCTTGGGTTAAGAACTGGCTGGATAGCCAAGCTCAGAGAGGGATGCTGAACGGTATCACAACCAGTCACTAGTGGGGCTCCCCATGGTTCAGTGTTGGGGCTGGTTTTGTTCAGTATCTTTATTGATGATCTGGACGAGGGGATGGAGTCCATCGTTAGTAAGTTTGCAGATGACACCAAGCTTGGAATACGTGTTGATCTCTTAGAGGGAAGGAGGGCTCTGGAGAGAGACCTTGACAGGCTGGATAGATGGGTTGAATCCAATAGTATGAGGTTTAACATATCTAAGTGCCGAGTCTTACACTTGGGTTGCAATAACCCCATGCAGAGCTATAGGCTGGGGACGGAGAGGCTGAAGAGAGGCCTGGAGAAGAGGGACTTGCGAGTGCTGGTTGATAGGAGACTGAACATGAGCCAGCATTGTGCCCAGGAGGCCAAGAAGCATCTTGGCCTGTATTAGGAATAGTGTTGCCAGTAGGACTAGGCAAGTTATTCTTCCCCTATACTTGACATTTGTTAGGCCCCACCTTGAGTACTGTGTCCAGTTCTGGGTCCCTCAGTTTAAGAAAGATGTTGAGTTGCTTGAATGTGTTCAGAGAAGGGCAACAAGGATGGTGAAGGGTCTGGAGGGCAAGCCCTATGGGGAGCGACTGAGGGAGTTGGGGTTGTTCAGTCTACAGAAGAGGAGGCTCAGGGGAGACATTATTGCTCTCTACAACTACCTTAAGGGAGGTTGTAGCCAGGCAGGCATCAGAATCTTCTCTCAGGCTACCAGTGACAGAACAGGAGGACAGAGTTTTAGGCTGTATCAGGGGAGATTTAGGCTGGATATTATGAAAAACTTTTTCACAGAGAGAGTGATTTCCCATTGGAATGGGCTGCCCAGGGAGGTGGTGGAGTCACCATCCTTGGATGTGTTTAAGGAAAGGTTAGATGGCGTACTTAGTGACATGGTTTAGATGGTTTAGATGATGGATTGGTGTTGGGTAGGTTGATAAGTTAGGTAATAGATTGGACTTGGTGATCTCTACGGTCTTTTCCAACCTTGTTAATTCTGTGTGTGTAATTCTGTGAGTAATTTATTAACTTAGATAAGGTATATAATTACTACCTCAGGTATTAGCAAAAAAGAAGGGTAGTTGTAGTTGGTGACTCCCTTCTGAGGGGAACTGAGGGCCCTGTATGCTGAGCAAACCCATCCCACATGGAATTTGGCTGCCTCCCTGGGGCCCAGATATTACCAGAATACTCCCTGAGCTAATTGAGTCCTCTGATTTTTCCCCACTGTTGGTTGCCTAGGCTGGCAGTAATGAGATTGAAAAGAGGGGTACCAGGATAATTAAAAAAGACTTTGTGATATACTGGATCTGAATCTTATTTCATTAATCATTTGGTCAGAACAAACCAGCTTGAGGGTGTGTGTGTATGGCAGATCCAGAAGCCCACAGCAGCATAGTTCAGCTTGGAGCACATGGCAGGCCAGCTGCTCTGCCCAGGCTACCCACAGATGGCCGAGGACCAAGTGGCTGCCTGTCAAGCAAGGATGATGCCTGGCAGCTCACTCACATCACACCACTGGAGCTTCTGAGTGGCTGCAGCACCTGTCACTCTGGCTGGGAGGGCATTGAGTGGTCAATAGACCAGATGTCCCACCTGGAGGGAGTGGCCACAGTGGCCAAAACTCATATGAACAGCCAAAGGGAGGGCTTAGGTTTTTTAAGAGTGTGTGTCGGAGTGTGGCTCATGATAATTATTTTTGTCTATTTCCTTCTTTCTTTACTCCCTTTTTTTTTTTTCTCATTTCTTCTTCATTCTTTTAATCACTCTTTCTCTACTCTTTTCTTTCTCTTCTGGGCAATTTAAAACCAGAAGTATTTGTATTGTACTAAGCTGGGTTACTGATTGCTTTAGGTTACTTTAGATTGAGTATTTTCATGGACCGTGTTTTTGTTTGTTAATACTCTAGTGTAATGCTTTTAATGATACTCTCACTAGATTGTATGGGGTTGGTGTTACTAGTGCTTTAGTGTAATGCTTTTTCTTGGCTGTATGTTATTCCTGTAAACCCTTTTGCCAAAACACCTCTTTTCTCACTAAATATAAGAAATTCTCTTAGAGAAAACCTGATACCCTTTTGTCTGAATGCAACTTCCTAGATAATAATGAAGCAAAAGCTTTAAAATCGTTAAAAGCCTTAAAGAACAGTAATATTTTCACTTAGGCTTATATGGCTTCCAAACCCAATTGTTACAGACTTCAAGGCTCTGGGTCGAGTGCGGGTGGTATTCTGCTCAGTTCCTGCAGTAGCAAGGATGAATGATGAAAGGAACAGGTAAACCTTTTTTATCAATAAGTGCCTTATGGTCTGGTACCATCAGTGGAATTTTGGTTTCTTCCATCATATGTCAATACTTATGGCACTGGACATGCTCGAGTCAGAAGGGGTTCATCCCTCTGGCAAGGGAAAAAGGTCTCCAGCCTATGAGTTGGCAGCACTAATCAACACCACTTTAAAGTAGGTTTTAAAAGGGAAGGTTGTGAAAGCAGGCTATCCAGAGATGAGTCTAAGGATGGTAAGCCAGAGTTAAGGGCAAAATCAACAGTCCAGCTGAAGTACATGTACATTAATGTACACAGTGTGGGTAACAAACGAGCAGTTGGAGGCCATTGTGCAGCAGCAAAGATACGACATAGTTGCCATCATGGAAACATGGTGGGATGACTCACGTGACTGGAGCACAGCAAAGGGTGGCTACAAGCTCTTCAGAAGAGACAGGAGAGGTGGAGGTGTTGCTCTGTATGTTAGGTAGTCTCTTGACTCTACAGAACTCAAGGTTAGTCACAATAAGCTTGAGTGCCTGTGGGTAAGAATCAGAGGGAAGGCCAACAAGGCTGACATCCTGGTAGGAATCTGTTGCAGACCACCCAACCAGGATGAAGAGGTGGATGAGTTATTCTATAAGCAGCTGGTGGATGTTTGAAAATTCCCAGCCCTTGTTGTTGTGGGAGACTAACCTGCCTACCAGATGTCTGCTGGGAACTCAACGCAGCAGAGAGGAGGCAGTCTAGAGAGTTATTTGTATAATAATTTATGCTCTAACATCTCCAAAATTAAATAATTCATTTCTCATAGAGCTCAGTGTTAATAATCTCCTGTTACATGCTCTGTAGTGCTGAAGATTAACAAAATCTGTTCCCTGGGTAGTAGTGTGTACCTCTAAATGAGGCTAGTGCCAGCTTGTTTAGGGCTTTACAGGAAGTTATGTCTACATTGAGTGGTGTCTCTAAAGGAATAGGAAGCTGTCAAAGAACTTGAAACACAGAAGTAATTAATTTGTATCAGATGAAACAAGCAGAACACTGTGTTGTACATCATCAAAAGACTCTGAACTGCCTTCCTGTTCAGGAAAGACCAGTAGAGTCCATAGCACAGCAGATTAATTTGAAGTTAGCTGTGGCGTGAATAATTGTAATAGCATGCTTCAGAAAGAGAAATATCATGCTGTAAACCAACATACCACAGTCACCTGTAGATCAGAGCTGACGAATCCAGAAAAACTCCGAGCTGTCAGGACACCCAAAGCAATTATAACTCTGTACAATCTCCCTATAACATCAATTCCATCCTCTATCCATCTCTCCCAGACAATCAGGTACTGCCTATGATAAAAAAAAAAAAAAGCCAAAAAACCCACAAAAAAAATCTGCATATTTACAGAAAGGCAAAGACAGATAGCTGACATTCAGTATACTATCTCAGTTGAAAAAGAAAGGGTAATAGCTCTGCTTCAGACACAGGAATACATAACACTGCGTTAAAATGACACAGGTGATATCACGACCACAGAAAAGTCTCAGGCTTTCTTACTAGTGTATTTTTAGCTATACATAGGCTCACATACACACACTCAAAAAAAGTACTTGGCAGCTGTTTGGAACAGATGGAGTCCTATATATCTCAGGGGAAAGAGCCGGTAGAAATAAAGAGAAAATGCATGTTAACATCCTTGAAATACTCTTTGAAAGAAATAAACTATTTGGGAGAACTCATACACATGTCCAAACTGAGCTGTACCTCCAAAATTACCCACCGATACTTTAGGGTCAGATAAAGAACAGGATGATCATTTAACATGTGGTTAGCTGCATAACGTAAGATGCTGCAGATTCTAGGTGATGACCACATCAAAAAACTGATATTCTATAAACTGAGGACATCAGAATTACTTTTTTTAAACTAGATTTAGCAAACTGGATTCTTAAAACTTTTCATGATGAAAGAGATTTTTTATAGAGTAGGAAAAAACCATCCACTCAACTTTTTATTCATTTAGAAGAAAAAAATAATCCAGTACCTTGAGAAGGATTGATTCTCAGGTAAAATAAAATGATACTAGAAACACTGACATTACTGACTTTTGATATCCACTTAATTCTCTCTATTCAGTCTCAAAAATTCTATCTCAGAGCTTATTTTGTTTTTCAACTGTATCTCTGTGAATCCAAAATAAAGTGGCTTAAGAGTTCAAGGAAACCTCCGACATGGATTATGTCTGCACAGAAATGCACATTTGCATAACAAAGTATCTATCTCACTATAATCCTAGTTAAGAAGGAATTTTTTTCTTGAAAGATGGTTCAGAATATTATACTGTCAAAAATGTAATCAGAATTGGATTCTTTTTTCCAAGTTTGGTAAATGCATGCAAACAGATTTCAAAGAAATTTCCTAATTGAGCAAAAGGCAGTAGCATCATGTAAAGACTATTCAAGTTACAGACCACAGCTTCTGGAAAAGTAACTAATGGTAAAGTGAATGTCTTCAAGCTGTCAGAAAATTTACCTTGAAGTATCCTAAAAGGTTTTAAAGATTAAGTTTCATAAATTGGGTATCTAATTTCCCCCCTTCATAATTTGAAATATGCTATTTATCCAAGCCTATTTGTCACCTTTATATAAACCCCTCTTCCAATATTTCACTGAAAAAAACCCCCAACAATCTGTATTAGTTAAGTCAGGAACAAATCTGTTTTGTTGTTTTTTCCTTAGTAGCTCCATTCTTTAATTTTTTCAAGTAATACAATGAAATACTTAATTATCTGGCTCATTTCCACCACTTAATTATTTTAGACTTGATCCTTAAACATTTAGAACTTGATTCAGTTACTTACCCTGAAACTTATAGTACAACTTAGGACACGTGTAGATATCCACATAGAAATGACAAATGTAACACAGGGCTTGCAGGAGGAGCCCCAGCTGAGAGTTGAGCAGGGTGCTACTTTACCTTATAGAGTAGTACACCTATACACGTGGACAACAGATTTAAACACAGATGTGCCAATCTCCTTTCACATACTTTGCTCTGGACCCTTGGATGGAGACACAGGTTTAATTTCTGTGTCTGCCCACGAAAATTTTTTGCATGACCTTGAAAGTAGTCCCTTCCATTCTTCCTTACCTCCTCATGGTTCCAGGAGATGTAAACAGTATTTTTTAATCACCTGTCTTGTGTGGTCATATCCCCCAAAGCATTTAGTCATGAGGTCTCCATATAGTATACGTATGTGTAAGGCTAAGTACCTGTCATGGTTTGGGGTTTTTTTCCTCTGGCAGTGAGGGGGTTAATAGCTTCTGCCTCGGCCTCCCTCGCTGCCATGGAAATCAAGGTCGCCTCTGTGAATAACAGATAACATATTTGTGAAGGGAAGAAAAAAAAACTTAGTAACAGAAAGTAGATGGTCGGGTCAAGACGTGTGTAAGAAGCTGAAAGCCATGAATGCCCCTTGCCCAGGCCAACCAGAGAAGGGGTAGAAATTTTCTTCCAGGTGTCTCGCTGCTGCTTGTGGAATGGACCATGGTGCAAACCTATGGAATAGAGAGAGAATGGAACCAGTGATGCAGAATCCACCTGAGGCCACAACTGAAGATGGAGAATCNCCTGGGTCGAGATCTCACTTGGGAAAGGGTCATGAAAGACTTTTCCTCTTGTAAGAGAGAGAGAGAAAACTTTATGGAAGGGCAGAGAGATGACTCCTACCCCAAATCTGGTCAGAAATACCAACTTGCCTGGATTTACCCCTACCCCTGTTCCCCCTTTGTCTCCTGGTCATAAAAGGGAATATGAAATCCGTTGTAAGAGAAGGAGGGATGGGGGGAAACGTTGCCTTTAAAATGATGCTTCTCACATTAAGCTCTGATCTTGTTAGTTAATAAATAAATCCTTTATATTTCTCACTTGTAGCTTGCCTTGTTGTTTTTTTTTTCCCCCGGTTTTTTCCTCCAGGAGAGGTTGTGGGTGAATCTCTGGCATCCAGCCAGGGTCAAATCATGACAGTACCCTAGAAGAAACTAAGCATGCTAAGACAGTACTTACTGCAGCTCTGACATTAATTCCGGGAGCCGCATGTGAGCACCAAGTTTTATCAACCTACCATGCACATTTACAATAAGGTATGATGGTCACAAAAGAAAAAAGGATTTCTTAGTTCACTCTTCTACTCTTTCCTCTTCCAGAAATCCATCCTTTTGGATCCAGGCCAGGACATTTATGCAGTGCTTGTAATCTTTACCAGGGACAATATATACAAAGAAAATAAAAATTATACCAAAAAAGCTAAATTCTAGTCATGTTTGTACGTTTGTGAAATGAAGTTTCATAGTTATGAGCCTAGCAGAAAGAGAAATGAATGCAGACTCTTTCTCAAAAGAGCTCTTTTAGCCTCTTAATAGACAGCAACACACTTTTTATATACAGGTCAATTAAGAAGCTGTAGAAAATATTATTTTTGCCTGCTGGATGCAGTAAATATGTGCACTTTGGCCCAGCTGAGCCTCACTCATTCTTGTCCCAGTTCGCTGCCTAGCTCATTGTCTGAGGTAAGTGGGATGCATTACTTCCTGGAGTGTCTAGTCTGTTCCACAGTTCCAACAAAGTGAGCCCACATGACTAGTATAGGCTATACCCTTAAATATCTAAAGAAAAGATTCATATATTTTTTCCCCATGTGATTGCCTTGAACCCCTTGGCTTTCTGTTTGGTTTTGCATTGTGCGGGTGCTGTGTTTCAAATAACAATGTAGACAGAGCTTTTTAATTCCCAACCTTCTGGTGTCAAGAGTAAATGTATTAAAGAATGCATTTACAATATATGTAAACCCCAATTTGGTTACCTATTTCCCTATTCACAAAGCACAAACACTTAAAAACAAGGAAATTAATAGATGCCATCACAAACTGTCCACTGATGCTTCAGAAATTAATGCATGTATCTCATCAAATGTAATGAAATGTGTATTGCATTACAAGATAGTGACCTTACCACTGACCCAAGGTATTACTAGACAGGAGTTTTTGTTACCTTGATTTCAGTAGTAGAATATTTTCTTTAGAGGAAAGCTCGTACATGGACAACACTAGCAGCAGGTAATTATCTATTAACAGCAAAATGCCATGTTAAGATACTTTTGGTACATTAAGAAGTTGTGTATATCCTCAAGCAAGGGCAGAAGAATGGTTCTAGTTCACCCAAGATTTATGGATGGATTCTGCCTACTGGCTTTAATTGTATCACGCAGAGGCTACAATCAATACTTCAAATGCCCTTGCCTGGTCCAGTCAAGATTACTCTGATTACTTAAATTACCTGTCTATTTTGCCTGTGCTCAGAATACATACAGAAATGCATTTAAAGAGAATGAAGTCCCACAGTGTGAATCAGAGTAAGATCATCTATTTTGTCTTGCAATCAAACTTCTCAGCCAAGCCTTTTGTGCAGTTGCTTCAGCAGTTCTTCCTAAGAAATTAGCCTTCACTATCCTTGATGGATCTAAGTGTACTCAAGGACTCCTGGCCACTGGCAGGTCAGTAAAACCATCCTTCCACAGGTCACCTCAGTAGACCACTGGAAACTCTCTCCTCTTTCACCTTCCAGGGAAAAGCTCAAACAAGGTTCATTAGATTTAAAACATTGACATTTTAACTGGAAAACTGCAAGGTCTAGCTCAGTATATTTATGTAAGCCCTATAAGACATTTCTGGCCTGGGTACCTCTGCAGAGTGAGCAGTGTTAGCTTTTCTAAGAACTCAGATGCTTATAGGACACAAATATGTATCTCGACAAACAGCCTGTGTAATTACACTTTGTCTTTATTTTTCTCAAGGGCTGTGATGTATCTACTGCACAGCTGCTGGTAAACATATGTATTTCACTGTGGTTTACAGCTGAAGTGTTGTTGAGTACCTCCTGCCATTCCTTCTTTTCTGAACTTGATGAGCACAGAGATGTTTCTCTCACATATTTTCACTCCTCCTTCCGACTGCTGTGTCACAATAGTTTTTCCCCCCTTCTTAAAGCTGTTACCCTATAAGCACTACCATTGCTACTGATGGGCTCAGCCTTGGCCAGTCAGTCTTGGAACCAGCTGGCATTGGCTCTGTCAGGCATGGGGATGCTTCTGGCAGTTTCTTGCAGACACCACTTCTGCAGTCTTCCCACTGCATGACACTTTGTCATGTCGGTCCAATACACATCCTCATTGCCCATCACCAACTTGTATTTTCCGCTCCCCATTGTTTGTAAGATTTAATCTCTCTCTCTTCTCTAAGTCTTTCCTGGATATTATTTTTACAGTAACCCCTCAAATATTGTGGGATTTGTTTCCAGAAATATGCCACAGTAAACAAAATTTCAAAGTACAGTCATCCCTCTTCCACTTCAAGCCTCCCATATTGTGGCCTCACATCTTAGTGTCATGATATTTCAGCGAGGAAGGTGGCCCCTTTTCGCAACTGACATGTGTGACCTGACATGCATGAATATTCAATTAGGCAGTCATGAATATTCAAATCAACCCCCACGCGATGCCACACAGACCATGGACGCATTGCTCTGCCCGTGGCAAGCTGCGCTGGCCCTGCTCTGCCCCTCTGCTCCAGGCCACCTGGGCCTCCAGCGGCAGCAGCGGCACCACTGCTTCCTCCGGCCCCGGAATGGCAACAGCCATGGCAGGGCCGCTTCTCCCCCTCTCCCCCCTTGGTGCGGTGGTGGCCAGCCCCAGGGCCACTGCCATGCAGTTTTGAAAGATTTACACACTCTCAGGTGTCCGAGGCTATGGAAAGACCAGGTCTACCCACCCTGAGAGACATCAGGACAGTGGCACGGGCAGCTCCCTGTACTCGTGTCTCTAGCCAAACCGTGGGTGGCTGTGGGCTCCGGAAAGGGCCAACACAAACACTGATACTCAGCAGCACAGTGCCAAAACAGCACTGGGTGGCTGCATGAGGGTGTGGGGCAAATTTGCACATTAATGACCTGCCACTCAGTGCGGAAGTAGGGCTTCACGGCACCCGACTAAAACCACAGGTCTGCAATATAGGAGACCCAACTCTAGTCAGTTTGGTTTTTTATATATATATGAGGCATGGATATAAAGATTGGTGACAAATCTGTGGCGGGGCTTTTTGCCTTTGGTTTCAGGGCTTTTGGCATCTGACAGGGCTGGAGGACATATTGCTGGTCAATGTTCTTCTTCTCTTGTTTCTTGGGCCAAAAATAAACCTTTTTCTAGTTTACAAGAAATTACCTTGAGTCTTGACTGATTTCCTTAAATCAATAAGATAGTAGGCAGAGCATGCAGTTTATTGAGATATTTAGATAACCCCAAGGAAAAAAAAAGAAAGAAGAGTAGGGTAAAATTTACAAAAGACAAAGGAAAAAGGACTCAAAGTCACAGAGGATGTGTGTTTGGTTTGCTCTTCAGCACGACTTGCTGATAGAAAAGAAAGATTTCGATATGTACAGAAAGGAGGAGGGACAGGGAATAGGAATAAATAAACAAAGCAATTTCTGTCCAGGTAGAAAGAGAAATGGAGATCTATGATGCAGAAATAGAAGCAGAAGCACAGTGCAGAAAGATAGTTATGGATGGTTAAAACTTTCTAACTAGTTACAGATGTCTGTTGCCTGAAGAGTGTATTTTAGAGCCATATGTTAAGAGTTGGACTTGATGATCCTTGTGGGTCCCTTCCAACTCAGAATATTCTGTGATTCTGTGATTCATAAGCATGTGCTTGATTTTAATGAGATTTATGCTCAGGTTAAATGGCAGGCATGGTGCAAGGATTTTGCTGAACCAGTGTCATGGGTTAACCCACATGGACATGGATCTGGTTTTCTTTGTGAATTTTTTCCATTTTCTCCCGAGATGGGGGCGGGGCGGCAGCACGGCTTTTCCCCCAGCCCCCTCCTCACCGCTGCGGGGCGACAGTGCGGCGTTCCCCACCCTCCCAGGCCCTCTCCTCGCCACCGCTGGAGTGATGCTGGCGGTGGAGGTGCACAGGAGAGGTGGTGCCGGTGGCGCACAGTGGCGCCCCTGCTCTGTTCCCTGCTGGTGCCAGGCAGGGGCGCAGCCACGTGAGGGGGAGTCTAGAGGTTGCCCCAGTGATGACATGAGACACC
>WEKX01010253.1:0-12464 GCA_013390025.1 Pitta sordida
GATAATGGGATAATGGGATGGGGAGTTGGTTATAGAAAGAAAAAAACAAAAAGATGACATGACTCTGAGACTGGCTCAGATCGATAAAACATGGTGCTCATGGCAAGAGGCTTATGGGTTCGATCCCTATATGACCATTTGTTTGGGAGCTGGACTCGAGGATCTTTGTGGGTCCCATCCAACTCAGAATATTCTGTGGTTCTGTGATAAGGGTTGTCCCAGTTTCCATTCTACTGTTTAAATCACGTTGCAATTCCCAGAGCTGAAGTTTCTCGTATAAATCATTAAAAACCTGCATTTAAAATACTGTCTGCATTGTTTCAGAGAAGAGAGTTATTGCATTTCATGGTAGATTTGTGTTCTTGGAGATACTTCACCCTTGAGAAGAGATAGATTTTTAAATTTTAAAATTAGAAATTCCTTTCAGGCATGCTGTGTTTCCTTGTAAACATGCTAGACCACTTAACCAGCTTACTACCTACCTGACTGTATTTTTTATGTATTTAATTGAAAAGTTCTTTCAATCAATGACATGATGTTTGAGTATTTTATTATGTGCAACATTTTTTCAATGAACAGTACCTTAACTCTCCTTGTAGAATCCAGCAATATAGTCAATTAAATTATAAATTTGAACAGCACAATACAGAAATTGAACAGTAAATAAATAGGTGAGGAAACCTAAAAGTCTAAGCGAGAAGGATTGAAACTCATATTTTTTCTTTAAGCCCTTGTCATTAGGAGTAAATACACCTGAAGGAATATGTACAACTCCACAGAGTTGCTGCATTTTTCATTGTTAATGAGATAGTGTAGCGATGAGATTACCTTGTTAGAAAGAGGTTTCCAAAAGCGTGAAGGGGAATGGTAGACAGGACATGAGGGAATGTCATCGAGCCATCAGTGAATCAGAAATCCCCCTAAAATACCTAAAGAATGGTTTCTTCACACTACCTTCTGTGTTCAAATATAGCAACTGCAAGTGTAATGCCAAGAGTTGCATAGAGAATGCTCAAGAAGCCAGGTCCTCAGGGTCAAGTATTAAGTGAAGACATTAGGTTTTTCTGGCAACTTGTTGATAGCTGGCAGCTTTGTCCTGTCAGCCTAAAGGAATAACAAGGAAACATCTAGAAACCAATGTGATAACCACCACCTCCACTGTGAAAGTCAAAAGATCAAATGCAGTGCCATATGTGAGACTTTAAACCGAGGAGAATGGAGCTTTCCATTAAAAGAGATTAAAATTCTTTAAACCCCAGCAGATTGCAGACCAGCAAGTGTATCATTCAACAGATCTAAGGATGACTTTTTCAAGGCAGTTGCTGTTAATATGAAGTAAATTATCAATGCTGTACTGTTCAGGAGAAACAGTACTCCTTTTTCACATCTCTTTGCAGGGGTAAATGTAAAATATAATGAAAGTAATCTTACTTTTACACCAAGAACTTTAACGTACAAATTCGTGGAATTAATTAAAGATGAAAACCTCATTTGAGACAACTCTGAGAGCTACAAATCATGCTCAAACATGGTTTAAATTTAGATGATCTGCTAAGGCTATAACTTTAAACTTCAGATATGCTTGTTTCTACAACTATGATCTATAATGAGGTGTCTATACCTCAAAGTGCCATGTATCTGTTAGAAGACAAACAGAAAATTCACTCAATATCAATGTCAGTGAGATGTTTTCTCTGCTGCTTACAACATTTGTAAAAGATTCTATTAAGTTCTCTATCATATTCCACAGTAATAGCCTCCAGAAATCTTGCCTTTTTGTAAAACTGTAACATTGTCAACCCCCTCCCTCTAGGCAAGTGCTCAGCTTTCATATCCCTTCTTTCTTCTACGTTCCCTCCTTCCTCCACCCTCCCATCCTGTTTCTTACTGATCCACTCCAACCCAGGCTGCCAGGATCCTGTGCAATTTTTGTCAAAGTCAGGTCTGGAAATGCAGGTGACCATACAGACTTCTCCCTTTAACATATAACAGGAAATTACTGTCCTTCATCTCTATTCCTTGGTTTCTATGAAGTCTGTTTACTCAGATCTTCCTTCTCAGCTGTCAGAAAATCATCGCATATCACTCCAATATATAGGAATAAGATGAATGTTCATTTAATCATGTACCAAGATTTCCACAACAGTTGAATTCTGCTCTTGATCTTTTCATAAAACAGATATGTGATGAGAATGCATCTAGCTTATGATGGAAATATGCAGTGATTTCTCAGTGCTCTCAAAGCCATGAAAAAGTCCACAAAACTTTTCATGTAAGAATTCAATTAGGCTTCTACTTGCTGCTGAAGGTCAGTTTCATTTCTTTTTCTAGATTTCCAGAAAGAAAACTGTAGATCAACCTAATCTCCTTTTATGATATGATGACTCGCCTGGTTGATGATAAAAAGGCTGTGGATGTTGTGTACTTGGACCTTAGCAAAGCCTTTGACATGGTTTCCCATGGTAAGCTTCAGGAGAAACTCACAGAGCATGGACTGGATAGAAGCATTTTATGTTGGGTTAGGAATTGATTGGATGGACGACCTCAGAGTTGGACTCGATGATCCTTGTGGGTCCCTTCCAACTCACAATAATCTGTGAATCAGCATCCAACCAGAGAGTGCTGGTGAATGGTGCCACATCCAGCTGGCAGCCAGTCACCAGTGGAGTCCCACAGGGGTCAGTGTTAGGCCCGGCACTGTTCAACATCTTTATTGATCTGTTATGGTTTAGGGGTTTTTTGCTGCTTTGGCAGCGAGGGGGTTAACAGCTCAGTTCTTGCCTGGGCCTCGCCGCTGCCAAGGTCATGAGCAGAAGGAGACAGAGACATCTCTGTGAATAACATACTTGGGAGNTCAGAGGTGACCTAATTTCTGTTTACAACTACCTGAGGGGAGGTTGCAGTCAGGTGGGTGTGAATCTCTTCTCACAGGCTGACAACACTAGAACAAGAGGGCATGGCCTTAAGCTGTGCCATGTTAGGAAGAGTTTTTTCACAGAGAGAGTGATCGCTCATTGGAACGGTCTGCCCAGGGAGGTGGTGGAGTCGCCATCCCTGGAGGTGTTCAAGAGTAGGCTGGATGCGGCATTTGGTGCCATGGTTTAGACAGTGGGTTGGTGTTGAGTTACAGGTTGGACTCGATGATCTCTAAGGTCTCTTCCAACCTTGCCAATACTGTGATACTGTGTGATACTGTGATATCCAAAGTCCAGAGGATAAAAGCAGAGAGCTATATATTCACATCCAAATGGCTTATAGTTTAAGGTAAAACGAACAAATTAGAGATAATTGTACTGGACCTGTAAGTTTGGTGGTGCATGCACAAGAAGGATAGATCTTTGAAGGCTTTACTTTTTTTCCTGATTTTTTATCTGCCTTTGTCCCTTTTGATGGCAGTCATCTTGTTTCTCCCTTCTCACAGAATAGATGAGGGATTCTTGGTCCTCTTCTTTTTTGAAAAAAAGACTTTGCGTCCTGTAGCTTTTTCTGGGTTTTATCCCACCAGAGGATTTTATGGACATGCTCCTCACTCCTTCTGAACCATCTGCACTCTTAATAAGACCATGAAAGTTTAGGATATATGAATCTAGGTAGGTCTTATTTGTTATCATACTGAGAAAAAACCTCAGACCTGACAAAGATTAATTTCATCTGCTACTCCTACCTTGACAAACTTGAAATACATCTTAGAAAGGGGAGGAGATTAGAAAGAGGTTCTCTGATGCAGCGAGAGACTCACATTTGCTGTTGTGTTAGTCCGTTACCTTCCTGTTATCCCAGAGCTGTGTTCTCATGAGGGATGAAAGCAACAGTGAGAAGAAAGAAATTTAGGTTAACACAGAAGGTAGAGATCAGATGCAGAATCTTCTCCTTAACTAGAATGTGATTGAATTCTTACACTGCTCTTACTATGCATGAATTCTGCAGGATTTCTGAGTATATTCATTTCCTTTTATATGTTGTAGGCTATTGCTACATCTGAGAGGTTCTGAATCTTGGCATCTGCTCAATAGGCCAGAAGCAATAGTGCTGCTACCTTGCACAATAGAAATCCTTGCTGCTCTTCTCTCATGACAAGGAGTTTTGACTCAACTTCAGCTGATCAGCGGAGATTTGGAACACCTCCATGCATATCATGTTAACCTTAGTGACTTCAGTCCAACCTTGTCAATAAGCAAGGATGACCTTAAGGGTTGATATCATTGTAATATAGATAACTAATAAAGATGAATATAGGCCTCAATTTGTTTCTTAGTGAGAGAAAAAATATTTGGCACTTAGTCCAGACTTTGATATCTGGAGGAGAAAAGTGAAAATAGGACTTGACTGAGAACTACAAAAATATCCTCAGCTCCAGATTTCCCAGCTTGCCCAACACCTTCTCCTTGTTAACACTGCAAACTGTGGTACATTTGCCTATGATTTCCAGGGAACAATAAACTCCGAGGAGGACCAGCAGCTGCAGATCCACACAGTATTCCCAGTGTCCAGAAAATAAATCACCACAGTTCCAAAGAACAGCAGATACACAGTAGGTTCAATTTATCTGGCACATGCTGGCCCTACTTCATACTCTGAGCAATGAATCTGCACTTTGATGCATAAATAATACATATTCTATGTATTGTGTTATAAACATGCTTCCAACACACACAATAAATTTCTTATGACCCAAATTCACATTTTTTTCTCAGTCTGAGGGCAACTGCTGCCATGGATAAGAAAACTCAGAAGAACCTCTGAGAGATGAAGCTATGGGATGTCTCAGAAAGGACATTTCCATCCTACAGGTGAACCTGCAATACTGCACAGTGGGGAAGAAAAAACTCCAAGTTGTCGCAAAGAGAGACATGGAAACTTCATGCAGAGTTTATGCCACAGACTTGGACTAGGGCAACTAATCTTGAAGTACAACTCCCTCTAAGCTTCATACATGCAACATTACACTTTCTGTGGATGAAGACAAGAAGTGTCTGGGAGCTGGAAGGAGAGCTCTGCCTTTCACCTTCTGAATCAGATCTCTGATCCTAGGCTATTAATGCCAAAGACACTTATCATCACTACACAAATACTGTTCCTTATAGATTGCATGAGAAAAAACAGATGCCTTAAATAGGTAAGTGGTATTTTCCCTCTGAACATATCAGAGATCCTCCTTATTCTCTTGACTAGGTACAGTGCCTGCTTTAGGAGCTTTTTAGGTTAAACAGTTTAACTGGCATCATGTATCTGAATAGGTAGACTAGATTGTGGGTGTGATTTAAGGAAAATGAGGTGGAGGACTCAAGGTAATTGCTTGCAAGCAGAAAAAAGTTTATTTTTGACCCAAGAGCCAAGGAAAGAGGGACAGCAGTGTCCCCTGCCCTGTCAAGTAACAAAAGAGGACCGCCCAGATTTGTCACCCATCTTTAACCCCTTGTCTCATGCATATGCAAATCACACCATGAATATTCATCCCTTCAACATTATGTCATGGACCTGCGCTTTGCCGTAAGTCCTTCAACCAATTAGCTCCAATGTTGCTCATTCTTTTCCCCTTGTTGTGGCTAGCACTCACTTTTGTTTACCTTCAAGGACTGCAGGACAGCGTTTTATCACCCTTAATATTCAACCTTAATTCTCAGGCCTCTTGAATGATTTTGAAATCTACTAATCCTTCTAAAATTCATTAAAAATTCAATAAATTTTCACTAATTCACTAAAATCCATAAATCTCTATGCTCTTACCTAACTCACTAAAATTTGTAATTTTCTGAATCTCCAAATCAGGCGTATTTTCAAATATCTTTTCTGTAGCACTAAGCTTCAAAGTCACTTCCTTTGTATAGGATCTTCTCATATCACCAGAGATCTTAAAGTAGTATAATTCAAGCAGGTATCAAGTCTAGTAAGAACCAACTAATGTAAATAATAAGTATTGAAATAATAAATATTGAAAAAAATTCTTTGTGCAAAGTAAGCCACACAACTTTTTCTTTTTAAATTTATTTTTACATGCTCTCACACATCAAACATTCTGTCCTATACAAATGATATTTCACACAGCATGGTAAAATGGATGCAGTTTCCTGATATAATCCGAATGACAACATGATTTGTTCTCTTCAATGCCTTATATGTGACAAATGAAACTGCAACTCTAAAGCATTTACAAGGGAGGTAGATGTTATTTTTTGTCTCAATGAAGAACCTGATGCGAGAAGCAAAATCTGCGAAGTAGGGATTCACACAGGGAAATGTGGCCTGCCCACCACTCCGCCCCCTCAGCCCCTGTGAGCACTGGGGTGTGTTTCCTGTCCCTCCCCATTCCGTGTGCTGCCAGAGATGACCCGCCATCCTGTGCAGCATGAGCTGCAGCTCTGGTCTCCCCCCTGCTGTCACAGGCAGGTCCCCACCACTGCAGGAGGGGAACGTTGTACACATGCACAAACATCTGCTGGGCCAATCAGCAGCCCCAGTTCTCATGCGAGTCATGTGACCTGAAAGAAAATCCCAAAGTGGAGAATAAGCAGGGAAGAACTGCTTTGTGGAGAAAAGATCTGCGATGTACTGGATCAGCAAATGCTGAAGCACAAAGTAACAAGGGATTACTGCACGTATTTACATAGTGTTTTGATGCTCTGAAGTGCTAAATTAGTAGAACACTGCAGTGTTTCCATGAAGCCTTGTTATAGAGTTTCAGCTAAACTATCTGCACCATCTAAGAGCTTGTAACTACGTTTACTTGCATTGTAGCGCTATCTTTAGCTTCTATTTGGCCAGGACCGAAAATTTTGAAAGTTTGCTATGTCACATGAATATAGAAACAAGCTTGAATCCAAAACAGTGCTGATTGTTTGCTTCTGCAGAACTGGCACATTGTTATTTCTTGATAACTAAGAATGACTAGAGTTGTACTTTTCTCATTGGTTTTATTTGCAATTACTTCTTAATCCCATGCACTGCTGCTGCTCTTATTTAACAGAATAGTGACTGTGGTAATAATCCCTGATATTTTAGGTTCTGGCTAGCAATGACATTTACTGCAATAGCTTTAAGGAAATTAATATTTCAAATTCTACATTTCAGGCAATAAAACCTTGGCAACATGAGATTTCTGGTATGAACTTCAGATACATTTTCTATTCCTGAGGGGAAAAACTCATTGTTTGTGTTCACAATAACATTTTCCAATTTTTAAATGGTATTTACAAGGTATATATAAGTGATCATATATACCCCTTTTTTGAATATTTTCAAGGACTGTTAGACCATGAAACAAGTTACATTAACTCCAGTCTTAATTCTTTTCAGGAAAAACTTGTGATCGCAATGAAGTTTTCATTATTTTGGCTATCCATTAGAAATCAGACTGAGAAAATAAATGATAAAGATGTATCCCCTTGAAGAATCATTTATATGTTAATTTTCTATGCAAAGCTTTTGAAGATTCACAGGGAGAGGCAAAAAATCAATTTACTAACCTGTAGAGCTCTCCCATAGTTGAAATATATTTCATGGACCCTCATCTACATGCAGCTGGAGAAAACTTACGGAAGAAGTTTTCTCTGTTCTAGTACTTACTTATCACTTCAAGATCAATCAAATCATTGGACACTCAAGCTTGGCAACATCTTGGAATCTTCTCCTCCCTCTTCCATAACCCATGGAAAGTACAGCGTGAAGGGAGATCAAATAGGGGATTAAAAAGGTTTGCTATTTAAGGACTAATTATATGAGATAATTGTTAGTGCTTTATGGGACCTGGGATTCCACACCTATGAGTTTTGCTATGAAGCCCAGCCTCTGCTATAGCATTAAGCCTCATGGTCTCAGTTTTCATTGTAATGGAATCAAGAGGAAAATCTTCAAAAAGTAGTAATGAAAACAGCAAAATTGACCAGATTTTTTTTGATTACTGTATTGTACATTTGAGTCTTACAGTTAACAAAAGTTCTAATAAAATATTTTTCTTTCTGTTTAAAGCATTCATATTGTTTTCCCATATGGGTTCACACGTGTCCTGGGTTGACTCCATTTTGCATATATATTTCATATCTTTGTGCTTTGGCTTCAGTCTATGAGGGAATTTGTTGTGAATGCTGATCCCTGGTGGCCAGGGTCGTTTTCTCTCTCGATCTGGAAGAGGAAAAAAACCCGCAGATGTAGAAGCTTGAGGAGAAAAATTCCAGCGATACCCAGGTATTCCAAGGTATATTCAAGCTGCAGATGCTTGGAGCTCTTTAACACTCTCTCCCACAGTTGCAATATATAAGGCTGGAGAAGGGCACCTCTGGAGGTGTGTGTTACAGCCCTGGGAGAACTCCTTGTGGTTTTTTTCCTTGGACATTTCGTTGCTGCACTCTAGCCTTGAGAGAGAGCACGCCTGCAATTCCCCCACCACCACCCTGGGGGTTCTTACTGCCCATCTCCTGCTTTTCCCTCAAGTGCCTCCAGTCATCAGGACCCTGAGCTCCAGCTGCTCTCTGGGCGCCTGAGAAGTTTCTTCTGGGACTGTCTGGAGGAATTTGGCCGAGTTCTGCAGGACTCTTCACATCACAGGACTGCAGGATAGCTTGTGAGGTATCTCAGGTTTTTCTCTCATAACACTAGGTCTTGCTGTTTAATACTATTGTATCTTGACTTGTGTGTTTACTAAAGTTAGCAGTTTATATTTTTCACATTTTCCTTTACTTTTTCTGAACCTGGTGAGGGGGAGGTGTGGGGGTCCTCTGAAAACGGAAATTGCTAGGACAAGTACAGTGAATTTAATCGAATACTATATTGGTTAATACAGAGAGGATCGTACTGACTGTGATATTTATTTGGTTCATGTTTAATCACTGAGTTGTCAGTTGATTGCAATATAATTTGTGCTTCTTTTACCTGAAGAGTAAAGGCTAATTATTTATCACAAAAGTCAGTGGCTTAACTCATATTTACAATGATGGGAGAAAATTTACTTTCAGAGAACTTTATAGTTAAGCACTAATAATAGACGTTTTCTTTTTTGCTAAAAATTAAAGAAACATATTAACACATATAGGAATATTCCAAAGGGTGTTAATGTTTTGCTGTAGTTGGTGCTGTTGTAGGTAATAAACTTTACGTATGAAAAACATTACATTTTCAGATACTTTACAAGTTTCCGCTTAGTTGTCATAAAACTCTACATGCTTACCAGCAGATGACAAGTTTTGATCATCAGTCACAGATGATCTACTAGATTATGGAATTGTGCAGTATCACTTTATACACTTTGATCCCTGAAACAGAGTCTGGGTAGTATTCAATAATTGTACTATTAATTCATTTATTTATTATGGTGTCATTAATTCCACCAACATGACCTTGACATTCAAAGAAATGTCATTTCAGTGACTTCAGAATCCTACAAAAGATTATAAATTGCTGCCAGAAGCTGTAAATGTCAAATTTCCTGTTTCTGCAGCATTTGTATCAGACAGATCTACAATCTAGAGGAGGGAAAAGCTAGCCATTTCTCACTCTTGTGAAGAAAGAAAATCATTGCTAGAAGCAACTAGACACTAGGATTTACTAAAAATCAGAGATCATCCTATAGTGATCTTACGAATGAGTAGCAGAGTACCATGTGCTTGTCTGACTGGACTGCCTTACGTTCTGGGATTCATGTTTATCACAGAATCAAGCAAGTTGGAAAACAGCTCTGAGATCATTGAGTCCAACCTTTGACCCAATACCATCTTGTCAATTAGACCATGGCACTAAGCACCACTTCCAGTCTCTTCTTAAATACTTCCAGGGATAGTGACTCCACCACCCGCCCTGAGCAGCTCATTCCAATGTCCAGTCACTCTCTGTAAAGAACTTCCCCTAATGTCTAACCTAAAGCTCCCCTGGTGCAAAACTGTGCCCTTTTGTCCTGCTAATTGCCTGGGAGAGGAGATCAGCCCCCATCTGGCTACAGCCTCCTTTCAGGCAGTTGCAGAGAGTGAGAAGGTCTCCCCTGACCCTCCTCTTCTGCAGGCTAAACCACTTGGATGTGGTACTATTCACCACCACCCTCTGAGCCCAGCCATCCAGCCTGTTCTCAACCCAGTGAAGGGTGCACCTGTCCAAGACATGGGCTGCAAGCTTTTCCAAGAGTATGCTACAAGAGACAGTGTCAAAGGATTTGCTGGAATCCAGGTAGACTACATACATTATGAAAACGGGCATGCTTTTTCAGATGGTTATAGTTATCTGTACAATTAACATGCTCCTTCCTTTTATCCTAAATCATACCAAAACCACTTCTTCTTTAGAGTTTTCCTGATCTTGAAGATCTTCCTGATCTTGAAAATTGTTTACATCAATGCCCTTTGATCCTGAACAGCACGTGTGAAGCTAAAAAAATTGTTTCATCAATCTGACATAGCAGCTGTAGCTTTCCTTATAACACGGGATTTCATTCAATCTGAAAAATGAGATTATATCTAACATAGCTTTGCATCAAGCTAAAAATAAAAGAACTCAAATGCATCAGTTATTTTCTCCTTTTGACAGTACAATTGAGTAACAGGCTTATGAATATTATGGATATGAATGTCTTGGGACCTGACCACTGAAGACAAATGAAAGCTATTCCATAATATCTTCGGGGTTTGAGCTCTTTGGATAGATATCTAACTTTCTTTTTTTTCTTTTTTTTTCCATGCACGAGGATATATCCTGTTTCAACACTTTCTATTATCAGTTATTAGCAGATTGTATACATGTGTATGCAAATGACATACTAATTAGGAAGATAACCAAAATACTAGTCTGAATTTGAGTGACTGTGACAGAAGGAAATGAACTTTAAATTTGTGCATCACTACTAGTAGTAGCTCAATAGTAGCTGAAAGAAAGACAGACAGTTTACAGCCATACACATAGCTAAGAGCAGAGTCCAGCAATATGTGGAAGTCCTGGAGGAAGGATAACAGCTTTAGCAATATGTGTAACATTTGAATGCTGACCAAAAATGCAGGGAAGTCAGTTCATGTCCTGGATGATTAGCAACTAATGGACTATGATGGACGATGATGAAATGTAGGAATTAGAAAGATGTGACTACTAACTCCCTCACATTTATTGGTATCTGTGCTTTAACAAGGTACACAGGCTTAGGAGGTGGGGTTTGGCATTAGATGTGTGTGGCCCATTATGTGTTCTATCCCATGTCATCATTTTTTGATGGACTATCTTTTCAAGCAGGGGAGGCAGAACTGTTTGGCCTTGCCTGAGTTGCAGAAGGGAATGGACTGGATGCCTTTCAAAACTACAGGTTAGAAACAGAAGGGCAGAGGTTGTTTTGCCCAGAAATGGACTGTCATGGTTTAAGTGCCCAGAAAAATATCTCTAATACCTGTTTTGAGGGGTTTTTTCTCATTTTTCCCGAGGTGAAATCAGGGAGGGAAAGCAATCAATTTTTCATCAGAGGATTCTGGGCAGCCAGCACTGCAGGGCACATGGCATCAGCACACACGCAGCATTCGTTCCCATCCACCACCACGTCCGCGGAGGAGTCTGGACCACAGAGAGGGCAAGTGCCTGTCGCCCCTGCCACAGAGGTGTTTCAGCCACTGGTGGAGAGCAAATGCCACTGCTGCTGAGGGCAGGCGAGTGACTGCATCTGTCGCTGCTGAGAACAAGTGCTGGTCCCATCTGTCCGACGATGGTGGCAGCGAGTGCTCATTTGGGTCCTGACTAACTGGGCCACATAGCAGTATGGGGCACACACCATGGAGGCTCCTATTAGCCATGACACGGGCCATCGTCTCTTTTGGAGTAAACGGAAATGAGGAAAGAGGTTTTAACAGGTTGGAGCCGCTTTTCATTAGGCACCAGAGAAAATGGAAGTGGTATGGAGTGGGGGTTTTTAAATTCCCAGCGCAGTTGGGTTTCTTCCTTCTTTGGACCTTGCTGCTGCAGAGGCAGGTTGCCAGTTTGCAGTGCCAGACCCAGCCATTTTTCATGGAACTCTCTGCCTGCCCATCCCAGCTGGGGTTTACCCCTGAATCTCCTACCGTTGTTGCATTTCTTGTGTTTTGGTATCCCTGGGTTTTCCTGCACTCCTGTCTTTGCCAGCCGAAAACTGACATTGGTCCGATCCCAGCAAAAAAAGCGGTCAGCCCTGGACTCTGCCTGGCTACTGAATGTATTTGTTACAGCTTTATCCTTTTGGGGTGTATTGGGTCTGTCTGAGCCCACAGCAGTCCTCGCTATGCTGNGGGTTCTGAGTGCGTTGGGGTTTGGGGTTGTGAGGGTGTGGTTTGGTTTTTATTTTTATTTCTTGTTGTTGGTATTATATTCATGTACATGAATTTTCATTTGTGCTTGTAAAAATCTTATTACATCTCTAATGATCTCTTGGCAAATGTTGATAAGTAACTCCTGCTGGAGTCACAGTCCAGCCCTGGTGTTCACGGGTTATTCTGAGTTGGAAGGGATCCTCAGGATCATCTAGTCCAATTCCCAAG
>WEKX01010254.1:0-48231 GCA_013390025.1 Pitta sordida
TTAAATTTATGTAATGTACAGCCGCTTGCCTTCCCAGATGCTGTTATAGTTCACCAGTGGTAAGTTCACCAGTGTAAGCTTGTGTGTTTGTGTGCATATGTGTCTAATCTCTGTAGGCTTTTTGCTTCTGTGAGAGGATAAAACTTCTGGGCTCCTTGAAGGTTCCCTGCTTTGTATGGCAGATTGTCTTCTTTTTTCATCTTAAAAAATACCTGTCTTTATGTCACATCTTCACCATGTTATCTGTCCATGTGGTATTTCTCTAAAATATCAAAAGTCCAGGGGGAGAGCAATATTTAAAAGTCATGAAAGTTAGTATAATAGATAAATAAGAGGTGAGAGCTTTCCTTCCTTTACTGGCGTTTTATAGATATGCCTGCTGAAATGACTGCCTTGAGCTGTTGGATATGCAGACAAGGCAGGTAAATTGTATCATGCCCACCAATGAATCTTGAGTTTCAGCACCAAGTAATAGGACTGAAGAAGAAAGAGTTCTCAGTCACTTCAGTAGTTCAGTTATTTTAGCTTTGCAGGTCTTTGGGAATTGAAAAGCTGTTTGCAATGCATGAAGTACTACACGGCATGAGAAACTAGCTTGAAAAAAACTGCAGCAATGGGCTTGCAGCTGAGGAGCAGAGCCAGAGAGGATGTTTAATAGTGTCTGAGGAGGACTGCCCTGTAAAGACCTCTAGCCCTCAGAGGGACTCTCCTCACAGCCAGCTTCCTCTGCCACAAGGGGCTTTTGAAGGGAAACTCTAAGTTTCTTATCAAATGTCATAACCCATTTTGAGCCTTGATGATAGGATTGTCTCATTTTCAGCTAATCCCACGGCTGGGTTTGTGTTTCAATGAGGTCATAATCTCTGGTTTCTCAAAGAAGTTGGCTACAGTCTTTTGTGAGAGGCTGAGACAAGTCATAGGTGAAAGAAGAGGTCGGCCTCATCTTTTTTCTGACTGATTAGGAGGCTCAGCTTTCTTTTTGTAGCTAAATAGGTGTTTTCCTCTCCATTCTGTCTACCTAGGATTAATTTCATTCCTTTGTTCTCTGCCTAGGATTGAAGGTTAGACTCTGTGGGCAAGTGGCTTTGTTTTCTTTTTTTCTCACTTGTGGCAGCAAGTCCAGGAGTAACTGTGTACTGAAGTCTTGGCATGCCAAACAATACCTGTGCTCCAGCACATGAAGTGAGTTTGCTTTCTGCAAAGGTGCAAATGTGGCTTGGAAGTTCATAGTGACTCTGATCCCACTAGGGCTGGTGGGGACCCCTGTGGGAGGGAGGAAAAAGGGCTTTTGCAAAGTCTGCTCCCACAGGAGGGGTTAAAAAAAACACAGCACAGAGAGGAGAAAGCAAGTCTTCCAACTTGGAAGACAGTGCCACTGCTGGTAAGCTGAAGTGTTTTGGAGCAATTTTAGAGACTTTTTTTGTTGTTGTTTTTCTTTCAAAAAGCATTATAGAAGATGAGTAACAGCAGAAAGATGGGTAACACTTGCTTGAGTACCCACATGTGCAGTGTAATGAGAAATCTGGTTTTCCCTGCTGAGCATCTGTTTCCCCCTGCTTGCTTGAACAGCATCCAGTGGGGTGTAGCAGCCTATAAAGCCCATGCCACATATGTGCTGTTTCCTGTGGGTATGAACACAATGAGATTTATTTCTCTTTAGGGAAAAATGACCAGCTGCCCCAATCAATATATGATACTGAATTCATTTGTATATAATGAAGAGAAACAGCTAGCAACAACATCCAGGGACAGACTATTTCAGTAAAGCAAAATGGATGTTATTCTTAGGAAAATAATTGCAACTGCTGTGGGCAAACTCTAGTTTTTGTGTACCCCAGATGGATGCAGCAGAAGAATGGGGATCTACTGATACATCAGAAAATCTGGGGCAAGTATTATGTAGGATGTGATGAAGTGCTCCTGCAGATAGCTAGTTGACTGTGCCTTTGTTTTCCATCTGATGCTCCTATTTCAGGTAGCAGCTGAAGCAAACATTGCCTCAACTGCCCTGCAGCAGCAGCTGGCAGAAGAGTGGTGGGTAATACAGCACCATGCAAGTGGTTGGTTGAAACAGCCAATTCAGTTGTCTGAATGGTCTGTTACTGAACCAGATTCTCAACACATGGCAATGAAAAATGCACTTGGAATCATCATTAAAGATGCTATCAGCATCCCCAGGTGGCTGTGAACTGATTGTTTCTGTTGGACTGATTTTATATTTGTGAACACAAAACCATACTGAGATGCTGCCTCAGTCCTATTGTGAGCATTAAATAAACCCCTTATGAAGCACTCTTACAAAAAATTATGAAGTGTTGTTTAATGTTCTGATTTTTCTGCAGGCCTCCTGGTGGTGCCTAGTGTCTGGCAGCACTGAAGCAAATAAGAGCCATCTCAATTTAGAGTTCTTAGTGTATGTAAGACTGAGGCAAGATGACGAGGTTTTGTAGTCACATAAGTGTAACTCTTTGAGAGTTCACACAGTGCAGTCATCCAGCAACCCATAAATCAGTGAGAAACATTATTGTTGAGCTGAGATTATACGTACAAACATTGGGGAAGTGTACTTCTATTCTGACTCGTGATATATTCTGAGTGATGAAGCACATATTTTGAAGCAATCTTTGCCATAAACCAGCACTGAAGATATATTGCTCTGCAAGTAATAGCTAAAAGAAGGGCAAATTACTGGAGGAAAATTACTGCTCTGATGGTTCAGACCTATGTACATAATTTTGAGTTCTCATTCATATGATCAAGTAACTCGCCTGGTGGATGAGAGGAAGGCTGTGGATGTAGTGTACTTGGATTTCAGTAAAGCATTCGACACAGTCTCCCATGATATACTCCTGGGGAAGATGGCAGCAAGGGGCTTTGATAGGAATATTCTCTGCTGGGTCAAGAACTGATTGGATGGTCGAGCCCAGAGAGTGGTGGTTAATGGTGTCTCATCTAGTTGGTGACCGGTTACTAGTGGTGTCCCCCAAGGGTTGGTGTTGGGTCCGGTCCTGTTCAACATCTTCACTGATGATATTGATGACAGGATTGAGGACATCGTGAGCAAATTTGTGGATGACACCAAGATTGGAGCCTATGTTGATCTGTTAGACGGTAGGAAGGCCCTGCAGAGAGACCTGGACGGACTGGAGAGATGGGCACCTTGATAGGATGAGNCCACAGAGGTGGTTGACTCGCCAGCCCTGGAGGTGTTTAAGGGTAGGCTGGATGAGGTGTTGAGCGATATGACCTAGATGTAGATGCTAGGTCAGTGGGGCTATAGGTTGGACTAGATGATCTTCAAGGTCCTTTCCAGCCTTATCTATACTGTGATACTGTGTGATATTCCTTGGAGAGTTCATTTCAAAATATGTGAAAGGTCCAATGCTTCTGTACCTTAAAGTACATCTCTTAATAATTTTTTGTCTCAGATCAGATTAATTTTTGAGGTTGGAATCTTTCCAAGGCGAGATGTTCCATTTTACTTCTCATTCAGGTGACTAGTTCTTGCAACTGACAGAATGTTCCTTTTTGGTATTAGTTAAACACAACTCTTTTTCTAGTTAGTGTCAAAATCCATACCTCAAAAACACTGTCAGGTTTAGACAGAGAAATGGTATTTTCAGCACATCAGTTCAGCAGAAATTTTGTTTTCACAGAATCACAACATAGGCTGATTTGGAAGGGACCCACAAGGATCATTGAATCCCATCCTTAGCACTGCACAGGACAATCCCTAAGAGTCACACCATGTGATTAAAACACTTCTCGAACTCTGTCAGGCTTGGTGCTATGACCACTTCCCTGGGGAGCCTTCACCCTCCAGGTGAAGAACCATTTTTCTAGTATCAAACCTAAACTTCCCCTGAGACAACTTCAGGTCATTCCCTTGGGTCCTGAAGCAAGTCACCATAGAAAAAAGATCCCTGGCTGTCCCTTCTCTCACAAGGAAGTTGCAGACTGCTTTTATAATTGTTTAACTAGCTTGGTCATCGTAGAGAAGTTTTCTGTAGGCTCCATTAGCCAAGGAAAAATCAGAGCTTGTTTATAAAACCCTGACCTATGTTTAAAGAATGATTTTGCTTCCGATTACAGAAATACAATGCTGTGAGAAACTCATTGTTTAAAACCCTATGGATCATTGCACAGAGATGAAAAGAAACTTACGTGCTTGACTGAAAAATTGATTTCCCGGTATGGTGATACTCAGATATGTAGCCCAGAGAGGCTTGTGAACAGATCACATAGGATGAAAATCTTGTTGTCCAATGTCTTCCTTGATTAGATAGAATCAAGTGGTAGAGTGTTTTAGAAGAAAGCAAAAAGTACTGGTTTGCCTTAGTGCATTTCATGCAACCTAGCCCCGAATGTTTCTAATTGAGCAGGAGGGTAGGACCAGCAGGTTTTACCAAGTGCGGATTTTTATCAGGATATCTGTAAATAATAAATCTGTTAATTTTATTCAAGAAAACTTAGGGTACTACATAGTATGTGTTCTTATTTTTTTCTTTAGTTCTAGTTGTGCATATTAGCTTAAAGCTGCCTCTTGTTTTGTTCAAAAGCTTTTTTTCCTGATTTGTCTTCAAAACTTTCTGAGATATAGCCATCAAGGGAATTGTAAAAATACAAGCAAATTTTTGATTGATTTGATTTTATATTGTGGATTTCTTCCCTAAAGGCCCAGTGAAGTCTTGAGACTTAAGATTTTTGATGGATTTTTGCCTTGATACAGAATCGCAAAAGTTTACACCGAATCTTCCCTGAGTACCACTTCTGATTTCTTTTGCAAAGGACTGGACAAAAGCTTTTTTTGAAGGTCAGCTTCTGTTTGCTGTTAAAAGCAGCATTACAAGTGTAGGTCTTGTTTTATGTATTTTCATCTTCCTAGACAGCACAGCTTCTTGTGAATTCAGAATCGGAGGAAGAATCATGTTAGAAGATGAAGTTGTAAATGCTCTGTGCTGGCTGTGATCCTTTACAGGCAGTCTTGTTACTGTGGGCCAAATTCAAACTTAAACTCTTTAAATCTGCTGATTTTATCTAGAATGGAACACATATTCGTATGAATTGAAGGTTCAGCCCATCATGTTTTCTCATATGCATACAATATGAGCGTGGGCTTCTAGGCTGTTACTCTTGAATTAGAAATTCAAATGTGCATAATTTTAAATTGTTCTGACTTGTCCTTAGTGTTAAAGAAATGCCAGTGCTTTTTGCTTGAATGCTATATTGTGGTGTGTGGATAGAGAGTGAAATTACAAGACCTATAATATTTTTTTAAGTGACAGTAATGTAAAGTAGACTATTTACTGTTAAAGAACTCGTCTTTCAGTATCTTCACACAGGGATCAGAGATGACAGCTTAGTTTCTTTATGGAAAATAAGAAATTTCAGATTTATGTGTTTTACACTGATACTGTGTGTGGTATGTTCTGTTGTGCAGATATGGAAATTGCATTCTGACTATATTTTTTATTACTGCCTATATATTTTATTATAAATATGGGAACTGTTTCTGTTCGTGCAGTGTGTATATTTATATATCTTGAATATGCAGAGGAGCATGACTTGCCTTTTACTCATTTACATTCTTTGAATTTTTTCTTAGGAAGCAAAACATACATACATAATAGCCTGGTATGCAAAGGGAAGTATACTAGCAAAATGGAAGGAAAGACATTCAGAAACATGTCTTCCTTTAGTAGAAAGCCATTCTTCCCAGTATTGTGCTAGTCAGCCTTCCTCTGAACAAAGCCACTTCCATAGTATCTGTAATTCCTACATGCAAGTCATAACTTCTCAGAATATACTTTAAAAGGCATTTTAAACATTATCTGTTATAGTCCTCTGCAGTCAAGTGGGAAGCAGATCACTTGATACCGGGTCTATGTTCTGTTGCATTGAATTGGCTTACTTTAGTTTGCTTGCACACTATTCCCAGTTATGAGTATCATAATCTCGGCAGGTTCTAAAGAGGTTATTACAATTCAACATAGTCAGTAGCTATTTTTCTATAAGGTCAGGAAAATTAAATATGTAAAGGGCCCTGGCTTTCCCAATGTGTTTGGGTCTTTAGAATTTTTCCCATCTCTATTATTGTTATATGCCGGATCAGTTTTAGGTCCTGAACGTGCAGCATTCCCACATCCTCGAACTCCCCCTCTGAAGTCCATGTTTTGCCAAAGTATTACTTCATTCATCATCCAGAAATGGCATTGTTCCTCAGTTTCCACTCTCCTATTCTGATCTAGTATAGAATGAGACCCTAGGACATAGCTAGTCTACATTCCTTTTCTTCTGTCCTTGTTACAGATCTTGACGTGTAGTAAGTCCATTGCAAGTCATTTAAATGAAAGGCCTACATGGTCTTCTGTGTGAATGAAGAAATAGCGCATGATCTATAGATTTCTGTGGGTTCCGCAAGTGTTAAAAACCATTATTTTGCTGCCTATTTAGTTAAATTTTTGTTAGTTGAATTCCTTCCATATTCTGGTCCTTCCATCAGCTGGGTCAAGAACTTTAATTATCTGTGATAGAGTCAGCTTGTATTGGATTTGAGAAGTTCTAAATGGTCCTTATAACGGCTTGCTAAGATTGTGAGGATAAGCTGTCAAATTCTTGATTAGCTGTTTTGTTAGAGAATAATAGCAATGAGTCAAAACTATGGACCTCTTCCCAGGGAAGAATTTAGTGTTATTCCAAGGAGCTCTTTCTAAAGCCATTTACCCTTGTAGTAGTACCTAAAGCAGCTTTTAAACAGACAGAATACCCCTCTTAAAATGAAATATGATGCTCCAGGGTGCTTGTAAAAGAAAATACTCTTTCTGGTTCAAGTCACATATAACAGATCATGGCTGTTAAAGCTATTTGTCGGTAGAATGAATCAGTATTGACTGCCTGGTTTCTCTTGCGGGTCATTAGCTTGTCAGTTAATTGGAAAGTTTGTGAGGCTCTGTGCATGTGTTTTGTGGTACACGGAAGAAAACAACTTGGGAATAGAAGTAGTTAAAAGCTGTTTGTGGTTGGTAACTATGGCTGGTTCATACATGGTTTTGATTGCCGTATGATGGGCTAATCCGTAAAAGGGATAATGACTTCTATGGTACTGCTCTGAAGGCTAGGAGGGATTCAAAAAAAGGATACTACTGTGAAATTCATACCATAAATAATACAAATACATTTGTAAGAGTTTGTGTGAATTCTTTAGGTGCAAGTTTGTGATTAATTTAACTATCACTAGTTTGGGTCATATCAATTACTGATGATATCCTTGGTTGACTTAGTTTAATATAATATTCCCTTAAAACTATAGTTCTGCAAAATTCTGTATAATTCTGTCATCATTGAAATGGCAGTATTTGGTTCCTTATTTATTTTTCAATGACTTGATAGACACTCATAAAAAAGAAATCTGTGTGTAAAGGTGGTGTTTTTTTCCACCCGGCACCTGGTCATGAGAGTCTCCATAGGCTTGTGCATCCTTGTTAGCAAGGCAGACTTGACAACTGGGTCTTCATTTGTAATGCTATTTTGGATGTATTGTTTCTAAAGACGTTAAAAATTGATCTCTCTTCCTGTTAGTGGTCTGAGTTATGCAGCCCAGCGAAACATATCAACCTGAGGAGGCTTTCTTTGGGGAAAGTAAGCAGATAAGAGGAAGAGCACATGGAAGAGATTTGTTAAATAGAGTTGCTGTCTCTATACTGTTGTTCTTCTGGCTATAACTACACTGCACATTTTATTATGGTCTAGGTCTTCAGAGTTGAATTTTATAAGGCAGTTTCAGCACAATTGGTTCAGTCACCCATTATTAATTCAATTACACAGTGCGGCTTTGCTTCTCTCCCTTGACATCTGTACACAAAGCCCAGGTTTTTTTTACGTGACCTGGCCAGCTCAGATTCCAGTTGTGGGAGATGCTGAAAGTCACTGGGAGCTCCAAAGCATGAGAAAAGAAGTGACTGAATAGTTCATTCCCTGTGGCATGCCCAGAGGCAAGCAGGAAGCTGATAATGGCATCATTACATATGTAATACTTTTTGTTTTGCACATATATTGCTATAAAAAGGGAGAAATTTGAGACTGCTATGTGGGAAATATCATTAAACCAGTTTTTCTTAGATAGCCAGCTGCATTTCTGTTTGTTGCTTTACACAGGCATTGACTTAAACTGGCCTGAGCTGTTTCTGAGGGGAATTCCTCATCGGTAGCTGAATGGCCCCCCGCATGCTGGGGTGGTAATGAGGTGACTGGCCTTGCTGGGCTGTAGATCAAAAAGGCATGTGGTCCATGAAGTAGAGTATTAGGGAAAGCAATGCAAATAGCTGTTTCGTTACTATGATTAAATGATATGCTGAGTTCTGCCTCTGTGGATGTTTCACTCCTGTGTGCAGCTTGGCAGGATGGCCCAGCCAGCCTTTCTGTGGGTGATCAGTAACTGAGTGCAAGTCTAACTTCATGTTCTTTGGGATTCAGACTCATGTAAGTACTGACTCTTGAAGTAGGGCTCAGTAAATGCTGTGCTTTGAAAATAAGGAGCAGGTTCTCAAAGGAAAAATGAAACTCATAGAAGTAGGGAGCAGGTACTGCGTACATGTCAAAATGATGGGTGCTCGGTCTTAGTGTTCCTTCTGAATGACAGTGACTTGTTCCTTCCACCTGTAAAATGAATACATTGCCGGCCGCCCCCTCCCTGTGGATCTGAGCGGGTGCAGAGCCTTCTGACACTGTCCTTTCCTTGCCGTGTCTGTGCTGGGTTTTATTGGGGTTTCTGGTTGCTGGTGTGTGTCTCTTGTGTTCAAACACGGCGGAGGCGCACTGAAAAAACAGTGGCTTGTCGGTCACATGGGTGCTGCCCGACATGGCTGTGCTATGGCGAGGGGGGGTGGGCAGCTGCTGCATTTGACAGTGAGGTGTTGGCCGAGGCTGGGCTGGGGATGGGGGCCGTGGTGAGGGCGGTCCCTGGGCTCCACCGGGCCCCGGCCATGGGACCTGCCTGATTCTGGGCACAGAGGAGGAGGGGTGTGGCAACTGCGCTTCCCAAGCCTTCATCGGGACCAGCCCTTGGGAGAGCTGCAGGNGGAGGGGGCGCGGGGGCTGCCTCGTGGATGCGGAAGGTGGGAGCTGCGGGGCCACCCTTCCCTTCATCACCCCAGCCACAAAGGACACCACAGGGGGATCTGCGGGGGCCACTGAGGTGGGGGGGGGAAGGTGCCTCCCACTCCCGCATAGGCACAGAAAATGCCGGCACCCTCCTGTAGCCTGGCAGAGAATAATGCCAACCATGCAAACACCCCGAGGTCCCCTGTTGCCTCCGTAACTGCTCTAGCTCCTTCCCACCCATCCCGGCATGGCGCAGGTGCCTGCTCCCTGCCCCGCCCTGGCATGCGGGATGGGGGAGGGTGCCCTNTGGCCCGTCCCATCTCAGCCCCCCCCCCACACTGGGGACCATAGCAGGATGTGACCCAGGCTGCGGCGTGTCCTTCAAGCCTGCCCCGCTCCCCGCGCAGCACCAGGACCTGCCTCACATTCACATAAACTTGTACACCTCTGTTTGNTAGCCCAGAGGAGGGCAATTCCAGCCATGCAAAAACACACATTTGCACTAAACGCATCCCGGCCGCGCCAGCTCCCGGCTGGGACCAATTTACATAATCCTGAGCAGACTGGGTTCACAGTAGATTCTGCGCATGCTCCAGGTCCACAGCTCGTTGGAAAAGCAACAGCGAGTATGCGGATCCTGCGAATTAAGGATCGCGATTATGCGGAGGATCACTGTAGTATAAAAGTAGTAAACCTACTTGATTATAATATGTAGAAGAAAGCCTTGAATTTGTTCACATGAGCATGGGTGTGATGCCTCAAATTGAGCCCTCTGTTGAATCAATTTGGTAAATATTTGGTAGGTTTTTATGGATCTAAAGAAATGAAATAGTGGTATTTCACATAAAATGACTGTGAGAACAAGTGAATGTAGTTGAACTTCTGCTGTCCGAGTTGTAAACTGAATTATGGAGGCTAGTTAACTGCAAACTCTTTGTGTCAGAAATGCCTTTGTGTCAGGTGTTTGGATCACAGTCTAGCAAAGCACCAGTCCTGGACACTGCCAGGGACTTCTAGGACGTGATTACACAAATAATCATAATTGTCTTTCAGATGGTAAGTGATCATAAATAAAGAACTGTAAAGGTGGTGTTGGTTAGGCAGTAGCAACACTGAAACTAGGTGTAGTTTTTTCTTGATATTGGCTCTATTGTGTCATCTTAAAGCCTTATTTTCATATGAAAATGTGTCTTGTGTAGCAGACTGTGTTGAGCAGAAGTCAACTTTGTTTTATTTTAATTCCTTCTAGCCTTCAGGAAAAAGAACGATTGTTCAGCATGTCCATTAAAGAAACTACTGCCAAAGTAAGTAAATGTTTTCAGTTCTTCAGAATATTTACAGAAGCAGATCATAGGTTGCATCTTAATAAATTGTTTGTATTTTAGAAAGTTGCTTTTGTGGTGTTCTTTCTAAAAAGATTTTGTACATAAATATTTTTAAATATAGACTGAAGAGCCATCCCTAACTTTATATTTGAACAGGCCACAGAGATTTTAATACATAAAGCAGCAGATGGAGTAATCTTTCTCATCTTTTTTGCTAGTGATCAGTCCTCTTGCTCAGTTCTCTATTCATGACAAGCTCTTCAGCTTCATGAAATAAAAGTGAGTTCTGGACATAGCTGGATGTTTTCACTCTTAATAGAAAGTCTGTTACTTTCCTACCTAACCGACTTTATTGGTGTGAATGAAGAGCATAAATAAATTTTACATTAAAATAATAACCCTTCTCCTCAGAAAATGTGCCACCTGAGGTTCTATTTTACAGTTGTAGTATCTAGAGACTTTTTCAATAAGAGCAGAATATTGGATAACAATAGCGAAGTCTGCAAGGTAGGATTCCACAGCTTGCTTATTTCTTTAAATTTTCAATACATAAAATATTATTTTAATTTCCTTTTATTCCTGTGTGATGGCTTTTATTTATTAGGGATGATAAATAGGAAGCATGTAATGAGACTCTTCCAAATAATTTGCTATTTAGTTTATTCAGATAGTTTCATCCTATTATTTTCATCTCAAAATAAATAGAGCTGATCTTTTAAACCTTGTTATTGTACAGAGAAAACCCTCCTTTGTCAAAGGTCTTTTCTTTCCCCCTGTGCCACTGGCATTTCTATGGCCTTTTCTGCCTCATCTGTGTTGTTTTTAGCTGCGGCTGCAAAAGCTAAGTTTCACCTGCTAATGAAGGGAATAATGTCCCTTGTTCAGCACCTTCCTTCAGAAATTAGTATCTGCTTTCACTAATGGCAAGGTTATGCTGTGTGGGAAGCTGGGTGGACTGTTCCTTCCTTCAGGCAGTATTAAGAGACCTTCTTTATCTTTTCCAAGGTGCTGTTGTAAAGAAATATGAAGGTTATTCAAAACTCCTTTTTTTCTTGAGGTGATTGGAGGAAAAGTAAATTCCAGTGCTTTAGTTGCTGTCCTTGCACCTGTTTTTATTGCTCTAAATTAATATCATATGCTGGAAAGATGGAAGAGGATGGCAGTAGGTAGATTTTCTTCTGATATTTTGCTTCTTTTCATCTTGATTCCACATATCTTTTCTAACCAGCTTCCCACTGGTTTCAGATAGACTGCTTTTTTGAGTAGTGTTTGTGTCTGAACACAGATTTGTAAGGTATGTTCCTAAACAAGAGCCTTCTATTTTCTAAAGTCTGCTTTTAAAAAAAATCCTCACAAACCACTATAGAGGATTTTAAATAGATACAGTAATACTTGACTGTAAAAAATATCCCTGAGACTGAAAGGGAGTTTTTTCAGACTTCAAGCTTGTTGGTCCATGGGCTCCAGCAGAGCTGGTCACTGAGAACCGGGAAAGGATATTGCTGGGGCCACAGGCACCTGTAGTCAGACAGGTTAGTGGAGGATGGCATATTGACTGACACAAAGGTGGTGTTGTGAATGTTCACCGTCTTTATTATCTAAGAAAGAACCTTTCCTTACTGGCTCAATAAGCTACTGAATGAATAATGGTAAATAATTAAATATAAAATCAAATAATGGATTTATATAAAATTAAAATAATTAGAAAAAAATGAAAAGAATTGGAGCTTGTAGAGTAGACCTAATGTAACAGAAGCAGTGCTATTAGTTTAAAGGATATTTCTTTGCCTTTCTGAGTTGCTAATTTAGCTTTGTTGAGCTATGCCATATGATATGTCTGAAGATTAATGTTGTTCATTTATCTACAGAATACATGTGACATAGATACAAGCAGAGCCTTGACTATGTACTTATCTCATGTTCCAGAAGAATCATCTCCGAGTTGGAGGAACTGCCTTTCAGACACTGGTTGCTGCATTTGGTTCATTAATAAAGAGTGCCAGCAAGCTTTGTTCTGACAGTAGTGCTTACAAAGTGGACAGTGTTCACCAGAAATTGATTAAACCTCCCAGCTTATTTTGCATAATTGCCAAACAGCTGTCTAGTCATAATGACTTTAAGTTACTATCAGCATGGGATATATTCATGCAGTTTTCCTGAAACGGAAAGATTCCCCACCTAATTGCAATTCACTGAGCCATTCAGTGCCCCTTAAGAGAGAGCACTGCTTAGAAGGAAGTCATTAAAAACTTCCAGATTTATTTTGGAAACAGGAGATAGAAATGGCCTTTGGGTTCTTTGGGCACATTTATTCACCTCTGACAGGTTTGGGGGTTTAAAAACATTTTAACTGAATTAGTTGGTTAGTCACTTAGAGGAGGGCACTGAAACAAAGTGAGATATCTGGGAATTGAAAAATTATAGTAGGTGCAGAAGGGATGAGATATGTGTGTTTTTAAATTAATAGGACAACTCTGAAGTCTTTAGATAGTAAGAGATACAGCTTGGTGTAGTTTTGTTGACTCAAGAAAAAAATATGACCCATTTATGATTAACAAAATCTAACCTAAAGCAAGAGGATATTATTAATTTAAAAGGATTTACAGTTAGTGTCATATCTGAATTACTATACTTCAACTGTACAGACAGATACTAATCCATTAGAACTACAAGGCTTTTTCTCTTACAAAGTGAAGTGAGAGATGTACTTCTGTTAAGAAGCCTGGCACTTGTTTTTGAGGAGGAAAAAAACTGAAGGAAGACAAGGAAACTTCTCTCTGGTGATTTCATTTCACATCATATCTTTTCAGAAATGGCCTGTGCTTTGGTTCTAGTGAATGCGATGTTTTTTTAGGTGTCAGCTACAATTTTAAGCAAGTGTTTGACATCTGTCTTTCCAAAAATGGGGTTTGCTTTAATTCATTTAAAGATTTTTTTCTGTTCATTTTGCTTTCATTCTCAAATGATGCAATGTGGAGTAAACCCCAACATTTTGGAATATGTGGGAGTTGTATGAATAGCGTATGCTGCATACACATAGTACTTCTGAGATATCAATGTGCACTGAAATATAAAGTACGGAAATAGCTGAGCTTCCTTTCTATTGATTTCTCTCCTGTATCTCTCCATGTTTTTAGTACCAATCCTTATTGATTGCTGAAGGACCTCCAATTTAAAAGATTAAAAAAAAGAGGGGAAGGTCAGAAACCTGAATCCCGGTCATCTGTGTCCCCTGATTGTGAAACAAAGTACAGTATCAAGCTCATATAGCCTTATTTATTACCTGTGCACAAATAAGGCTGCTTTGGCTTTTTTTTCCAGTTATGATGTGGAGCAGAGTCCATTTTGTATAAAAATTGCTGTACATTGTGTTATGGTATTTTAATTTCCAAATGTTGATTTATTTATACTTGAAGCACCACTGTTAATACTGAAATTTTACAGCATTTGTAAGATAGTTTTACTTCTGTGTGCAACCTCAGTATCTAGTACTGAAACATGTCCTCTCTCATGCAGGAGATAATGCTAATACCATTCCTTGTTTTTATAATAGAATGTTCAGCAAAGCCTGGAAATTTTGATTCGTGTTGGGTATTTCTGTAAAGACATCACTTTTTATTAAGCTTTTTTACCTTACTGCAGGATGTTATGTCATGTCTGTAAACCAAAAACATTTGAAGCCCCATTTCAACTGCCTTATACTTTTACATGAGTGAATTCTATATCATGGCTGTCTGCCTCCATTTAGGTTTGCGCGAGTCAGAAACTCTGCGGTACTTTGAGGAGGAAAGTGAATGATATTGAGACTCAACTACCAGCTCTACTTGAAGCCAAAATGCTGGCTGTTTCAGGTAAGTTTTAAGTGATGAGAAGGACTAACATTGATGAGGGGTGTGTTAGAGAAGTTACTGACCTCTTCATAACAGACTTTTTAGGAGAAGCTGTTGATGTACTTGTGTAGCTGCCTTGAAGTCATGGCAAGTCCAGCAGAATGGGTCTGTGTCATGCCTTGTGTAAGGTATTTCAGGTCCCTCTCCATGATTTGAAATTGCTGGCAGAGAGGATGCTGTGTGGTAGGCAGTAAACATGCAAAATATATTATATTTTTCTGTAGGTGAAATTGGCATATAGTTGTTGATAGCTCTTCCTGGACTAAGTTACATAGAGGGCTCTAAGACCCTCTAACTAAGTTAAAATTTTATAATTAAGGTATCATAAGTGTGGCTTGAAGTGACACTTTAAAATGCAATACTATGATTGGCAGTTTCTGCTGTTCAGATCATTAAACAACTAATGTTGGCAGCAAAAGAACAATTTTGTCCTTGGAGCACTGGTGCATGTTATTTACAACCAGTAAAACACTGAAATGTGGTTGCAAAGTCTGATACATGACAGCTTTACATGCCACTTACTTGGGATTGCTGTACTGTTCACCAAGGAAAAAAGACAAAGCAGTTTTTTCTCTTAAGCTGGAAGAGGTGTGTTTTCTAATTCAGCAAATTGTTTGCAAATCTTTAAGTAGGTGTCTCTCTGCTAGACACCTACCTCAGAGAGGAGACTGAGTAGAAGGGAATGTGGATTGGAGTACAAGGAGTTTTCCAGTGTTCACAGAATCACAGAATACTATGAGTTGGAAGGGACCCACAAGGATCATCTAGTCCAACTCACCATCTAAGCCCCGTACAGAGACCGAATGCACATCCCAAAATGGTAAACATAAACCTAGATCCTTCAGAGGCGTTACACCAAGTAAAGAAGGGTTAAAGGAGTTTTGATGTGTGTCAGAGTGAGATGTTGTAGCTCTCCATAAGTGATATATCTTCTCAGCTATGCACAAGAATCCGTGATTATTTTTCTGAAAATAAAACCTTGTGCAGTGTCATGTGGTTTGTATGCCAGAAGTGGATAGCATCGGTCTTGAGCAAAGTCAGAAAGGAATTTAAAGCCCAGATCTTACATTGGTGCCGATGAGGCTCAATTTCCTTGTAATAATGCCTTTTTGGAATGGAAATGCTCTATTTCTCTGTCCACCTATAGGAGCTAAGCTGAGCAATTGTACTTCTCTGTCGTATTTCTCTCAGAAGTAGGGTCAAAGGTTTCTGCGGCCATTCTGCGGCATTCTTGAGAACAAAACATGCAAGTGCTTCATGCTGCCAGTAGGAAGCAGTTGGCCAGGATAGCTATATCTCAGTCTGACACTTTGAGAGAGTGAATGACAACTTGAGGACGGTTTCCAAAACATTCATAACAGCATTTTATACTTGTCAGCTCTTGAAAAGAGATTGCTTGTTTCAGGAATGAATTCCAAAGGCAATTTAATCCTGCTGTTTCTATGAACTGTTTTCACAATACTTTAACTGTGACTGCCTTTGTATGCTTTTTAAGAAGTTTCTGAGCAAGTTATTTGTACTGATAAGAAGAAATGTTTCTTTTTTTACTCTTGGTTTGAAAAATTCTCACTTCAGGGAATTTTAGTGACTGTGAATCCTAACTTGTTACTAAGACAAAATTCTAGATGGCAGTGGTTGAAGATCAAGAACAAAAGGTAATTTAGTGGCAGTGGATATTGTGAGTTCTCTACCTCTGTTTAAGATATGGATCTATTTAGTCAGTGTGGTGGCACTTGTTTATGTTAAATGCAGAGTTTTATATAAAGAGGGTACAGGGGAGATATAAGAAAAAACAGAAAAGTATTTCTTTGAAGACCTGAAAGTAAAAAAAATAAATCAGAAAAACCAGGAAATAGTTCGGTCTTAGAGCATGAAGTGAATAAAATCAGAAAAGCTAAGACGCAGAGTGAATTGCAGCTAGCAGGGAAGCAAGTCAGGAAGAAATGGTTTGGTAAATGCAGAAGAAAGAGGAAGGAAGAGAGAAAAATAGGGTATGTATTTTGGTTGGTGCGTTTTTGGTTGGTTTTTTTTTTTTATTTTTTGGGGGGTGTGTGTGTTTTTTATACTTAACAGGCAAAACCAGTGAGCAGTGAATAATATAGAGAAGGCTGAATTACTCAGTTTCCCTGTATTCCTGTGTTAGGTGTAAGTGAATGACACTTCTTAAATAAGTTGTAATTCAGAAATAGGTCTTATTTTAAATTTTGAACAGTATTTAGAAGGTTACTGTATGTGGATATGCCATGATCTGTCAGTCAGCTAACAATGTTAATGAACAGCCTGAGTATATGGAATCATTGAAAGATGGAAGAACATTCATTTGAGTAATATGCAATTATTTAAGAATATTTTATAATGCTGGAATAGCATTATATTTAGAAGGAATTATAGTAGGTATATGTAAATGTGCAGTAATAATAATTGGGTGGTAATAGTGGTTTTCTTTTAGTGTGGAAGTATCAGACAGGGATAAATGTCTGTCACTTCTCTTTTCCATGGCATTAGATAATCTATTTGAACAGTTTCCTCAAAAACAGAACTGATAGATACTGAGAACATCTGTTTTTCTCTATACAGATGTCACATCATTTCTGTTTAATGTAGCACTTTTCTTCTTGAGGAAGCAGTAAGAGTTAAGTGACTTTGGAACAGTGTCAAAGCAAATACGTAACTGTATCCCATAAGTTAAGTTATATGAGCTTAAGAATATAGTTATTAAGTGATAATTATTTTTCAGAGCTTACATGTGGTGACTTTATGTGATGACTTGTAAAGCATGGATATATACTTCAGCCTTTAATGGCTACCTTGATAACTTCAGACAACATTTGTCTTCTACATGGACTGTAGAATTCAAATACAGTGATTAAAATTATTGATGTATTTGCACTAGAAAATGTAAGATAATAGTTGGTCTTATTTTTAGAGGAAAATATCACAATAAGTGCAATGTAAGCATAAGAGTTCTGTTAGTTCTGCCAATACAATACATTGGATTTTAATGTATAATAAATAATACTGTAAAGACATAAGAGACAATACTACATCCATAAATATTTCTCCTCATTATTTTGTCCTAGGAAGAAGTATAAAATTAAATTTGGAAGATTTGTGAATATTTGGATTATTGAAGGCCGTAAAATACATACGGTGTGTTTAATTAAATCCCAGTGAGATGTCATGTGGGAAAAAAGAAAAGAAGCTCATGCTTACATGTTCAGGAGTTATTTCTATCAGCAGTTATAGTTCAGATCCTTTGTATCAATGGCTCATTTGTGATTTGCCTGTTGTCACAAATAACTTACTGTTAATATTCTTGAGATGCTAGTCTGTAACTTTCCTCCAAAGACAGTTAGTCGAATCTTATATTGTTCATGATTTTTAAGTCAGTAGCTTTAGGTAGTTATAACCAAGTAGTACTCCTGATTGTATGAGATGTTACTGTTCACGTACGGATTTGTAAATACAGTACTTGTTGATGAAATACAGTAATACTTCTGAAGTCACGGGGTTTCGGGTCTCCTCCCCTGCTGTGAATCACCCAATCTGCGATGATAGGCACATCATGAATATGCAAATAAGCCCCTCCATTGCCCCACCTCCCTCAGACAATGAATGCTGGAGGGCGTTCCTGACACCGCTCAGCACCCTTGGGTCAGGGAAGCGAAGGGAATCTTCCCTGCCCCTTCCTTGCCCGGGGAGTCTGGAGTTCCTGGTGGCAGGCGGCGCAGGGATTCCCAGCTTTTGCCACTGCCAACGCCATACCATCTTGCTCAGCAGCAGGAGCTGGCTGAGGTGGGGTTCTCAAGCAGGTTCCAGGAAGGTGTCTCTGCTGCTGGGATCCTGAAGTCCTCTCACTGCTGGGACCCTCCAAGCACTTTGTGCTGGAGCAGCAGGGTCCTTCATCCTGTGCCACATGTGTCCTGCCTCTAGCTGCTGTTTTCCTCGGGACCCAGGACAGTGTGTGGCGGAGGAGGCATAGTGCCAATTGCCGGGGCTGAGGCAGGGCTCCGTGGGTGCGGGGCTGGGTCTGTCACTAACCATAAACATACTCTAAGCCAGGAGGCAGGGGCAGCTTCCCACCAGTCGCTGTTGGAAGAGGTGAGCCACGAGTCCATTTCTCAGTAGTGTTTCTCATGGATGGACTGAAAAGTTTTTAAACCAAGTGGTAGCCAGTGTCCCCCTCACAGCCCCTATTCCAGGCAGAACGAAACTGCGCTCACAGTCACATCCAGCTAGGATGGAAAGAAGTGTGCACCTTGGCACAGTGGGGTGTGGGTGTGTGTGTGTGTCTGTGTGTATGTGTCTGTAGCACTGAGGGCATGGTGGGTGGCTGGGAGAGAAGCAGTGATAGCTCTGCCACCACCTCCCCGTGCCTGTTCCAGTGGAAACAGTGCCTCTGGACACACACATCCACACACCCCCTCCCGTCCCATGTCTGCCAAGGTGCACTGGGGCACAGAGCTTTTTTTTATTCTCTTTTTTTCTGGTGATGCAAACCCCAGCCAAACCCAGCCACCCATGCCCCCCGCCTCCAGCCATCTTGGGGTCACTCTGGCCACCGCAGACCCATGTCCTGGCTTCCTCCCACTGCCTCTGAGAAGATGGCCGCAGCCAGGGCGGGAGCAAAGAGCCAGATGAGTGGGGGATCCCTGCTGCAGGGAGGGGAAGGAGAGGCGGTGCCTGGGAGGTGGATGGTCTCAGCCCTGGTGCCAGGGGCCAGGGTGACGACTGGGAGTGGGTGGTGACTGTGCAAGCAGCATGAGCCGTGGTCATGGTGCAGCCTGAGAACCAAGGGCTCGCAGCAAGTGGCCAAAAAGCACTGACACCATATAACCTTTGCAACACACATAAGGGAGGGACTCTGGGCAGTCCCCAAGCAAGCCGCCCTGCCTTGTGGGATGTGGCAGTCCCACCCCCTGGCATGGCCCTGTCCTGCCCCATGGGGCAGCAGGGACACTGTGCACATGAGCCAGGGAAAACCCTGTGAGGATTGAGGAGTTTTTGCGACAAAAACCCTATGAGGATGCAAAAAACTGAAAGTGGGAGCGCGAATATGCGAGGTGTGACTGTATTACAGTTTTAGTATCTAGTAGATTTTTCCTTGGTTTTTTGTTGGTTTGTTTTTTTTTTTAATTAAAAAAAAATACCTTAATGGCAGTGCTTAGAAATCTCTGTGTGATTATTCTAAAGGTTACTTCTTACATGAGGTTTTAATATGCTTATAAAAATTTTGTCATCACTTATGGGAAGAGCATGAATATGATACTCCTTTCTTTAGCACTGTGTGACTTTAGCATGAAAATTTTGAAAGGAATAAATTGCAGATGAAGTAGTTGGAAGCTGATAAGAAAATTCAAATAGGGTGATGATTAAGCTAGTGTGAACATAACTGTAGAAACACTATTGAAATGTATTTTCATACTTTGTGTAAGAGTACATAATATATAAGAAATTATGTATTTCTTGTTTTTCCATAGTGAGAAAATAATTTGGAAATAGGAGGGAGGATGCAAACTAAAATGGGTTTTTAGTCCTTTTTCATCTGTTTCTTATATTTGAATAAAGGAGTTTCTTTTATATGTTTTACAGTGTCTTCATAGACACTCTGTGCATATTTTTTTCCTTTTAAGAACATGTAATAGCATGGGACTAGATAGCCAGAAAGTGGCTTAACAGGGAGCTAAGTAGGCATGAATGAAACACTGAATTCATTATGTACTGTCTATGAGATACGTGTCATTAATTTTCCTTATATCTTTGCAAATACAAATTAGACCCAAACCCAGAAGTTACAGTGAGGTGACTTGTAAGTAGTTTATAAAAATTTCTTTTTGGTCTTAAACTGTATATGGCAGTGAGAGATCATGTGTCATCATTCTATAATTAGCATTACCACTGTTTCATTAAGTACTGGCAAAAGGAACCTGCTTGGAAGTGCTGTTTTGGGATGAAATGCAGAAGTACAACAATAAGGGATTTTTTCCTTATGTCACTGTAGAAGTGTAGTTTATAAATTGCATGACATAAGTACTAGATAGCACATTTCACAAAACAATGTTAAGACTGAAGCATTTTATGTTGGGTTAGGAATTGGTTGGATGGACAAGCACAGAGAGTGTTAGTAAATGGTGCCACATCCAGCTGGCAGCCAGTCACTAGTGGAGTCCCACAGGCATCAGTGTTAGGACCAGCACTGTTCAATATCTTTATTGACAATATGGAGGAGGCAATTGAGTCCATCATCAGCAAGTTTGCAGATGATATCAAGCTGGGGGCAAATGTTGAACTGCCAGAGGGTAGGAGGGCCCTTCAGATGGACCTTGANAGGGGAGGTTTAGACTGGATGTTAGGAAGAGTTTTTTCAGAGAGAGAGTGATCTCTCATTGGAATGGTCTGCCCAGGGAGGTGGTGGAGTCACCATCCCTGGAGGTGTTTAAGAGAAGACTCGATGAGTTTAGTGGCATGGTCTAGATGGTGGGAGGCTCGGATGTATGGAGCGTGGTGCCTGTGGTTCCACACTTGTGGGCCTGATCCCTGGGTGGACGTTCACTTGGGAGTCAGACTGTATGATCCTTGGGGTCCCTTCCAACTCAGAATAACCTGTGAACCTGTGGCTGTTGCCTCTTTGGGTGCTCTTTGATGCTCATTTAGGGCAAGTTCTGCATGGCTGAGAAAGCAACTGTAACAAAAAGAGCCCCCAGCTTTCCAGCTTTGGCGTTAAGTATTCCTGTTAGGAATAAATGTGTTAGAGAGGGGGACAGAGCCATCAGGCTGGAAGAAGCCAGTGCAGGATGAAATTTGTTTTCCGCCATCCATCTCTGGTTTATGTTCATGTGGATGTCTTGTTTTTCTGCTTGTGCTGTAGTCTGTTGTTCCATGCAGAAATATGTGTAGACATGCAGTTCTTGATATCACATTGAGTTCTTCACCAGATGTGCCACCTACAGTTCTGAATTTGTCTTTCATTGGAAGGCAGTTGTGCTCCTGTTTTTCTTTTCTGTTTCTGAGAGTTGTTGTTTGGTATGCCTAGTCAGATGACATAGCTGGTTTGCACTTTCGAATTCCTGCTTCCAACAGCGATCTGAGTTGATGGATCAGAGGCATATGAGGCGTATTGAAATGAATGCTACTTCATGGCTGCAATGTCTGGCTCTAGCATACAATGCTATGTATTGGCATATCTTCCCACAGCAGTAACTTTATGCACCATGAAGTAGAATTTGGTGCTGTGTTGGTGCAAGTGATGTAATTTTGTTTACTTATTTGAAAAATTATGCTGGTCAGTTCCCCAAACCAGCTCTTAAATGGTCACTTGGACTTCAGACAGCTATGTGTTGTGGTTTATCCCTAGGCAGCAATTAAGTACTCTATGAACACACTCTTTGCTCCTAGAGGGGAGAAGAATTGGGAAATAAAGTAAAACTCATGAGTTAAGAACAGTTTAATAATTGAAATAAAGTATTGTAATACTATTTATTATAGTAGCAGTAATAATAAGGGTAATGAAGAAGAGAGAGATATAAAACCCAAGACAGGTGAATGATGCTCACCATGTGTAGACCAGTTCCCATCCCCAAGCAATGGCTGTCCCCTCCTAGCCAATTCAGTTTATGTACTAGGCACAATCTTCTATGGTATGGAGTATCCCTTTATGCAGTTTGAGGCAGCTGTCCTGGCCATGCTCCCTCCCAGTTTCTGGTACACCTGCTTACTGGCAGAGCACAGGAAACTGAAAAGTCCATGATTTTAGGGTAAGCACTACTCAGCAACAGCTAAGTGTGTCATCAATATTATTCTCAGTCTGAGTCTAAAACACAGCACTTAAACAGCCACTAAGAAGAAAATTAACTGTATCCCAGCCAAGACCAGGACACTGTGCAGTTTGTCTTTTTAGTCTCATTTCCAGGTGAGACTGCTGGATGTTACTGATTTTCAGTGAACTTCGAAGGTAGTTTGTTGTAGCTGAAGTTCCAGCATGATGATTGGGGTAATTAATTATCGGCAAAATTATCTATTAGTGTCATTAATTGTCTCTCGGTGATGAATGGGACTGCACACATAGAAGTCCCTTTAGGGATTACCTCCAGCACCTCTGTTCTGTGTCCCTTTTTATTATGCTCTTTGCAAAACTGCACCTGCTGTTGTCATTCAACTGATGAGGATTCTCACAACTTTTGCTCTTCTGTCCTAATCAGCCAGGTAGCTGGTGCAGCCAAGTTAACTTGTTTCCACATATGATATGTGACCAGACAGCAGAAAATCTTTGCTTCTGTTGCAGAAGTCAGTCATGTAGCAACTTTCTTTCTCTCCTGTTACCTAAGTGGGTACCCCTGGAGCGAGGGAGAAGGTCAAGTTATCTCTTCGGCAGTTCTTTTTCTGCTGTTATGTACACAAAAGAGACATGCTAGATGGGGAGAGCTGTAAAGGGAAGGTGCTGTCCACCTCATGGAGAGGCCTGTGCTGTGGTCTGGAGGAAATAATGAGAAAACCCTTATGGAAGGGGACAGTGGTGTCTCTCCACTGATTGTCCAGGGTGGCAAGGTAACAAACCACTGAGTCTCAGTGCCTGCGCTTTTGGGGTCTACACCTAGGTGATGTGAATATTTCTCTCCCAGGTCTTTCTCTGGTTTGCTTTCCTGGCCTGGTTGGTAAAAGGGGGGGTTGATGATTTCATGCAGCCCTTAAGATCATGGGGACCATATTCTCAGTTAGTCCCTTCCTCTCCACCAGTAGAGGCAGTGACTGAGGGCAAAGGCAGGAGAACAGGGGAGATGTAAAAGAACCAGATATTGAAAGGCATAAGGTGAGTTGGAGCTGCAAGGAAGAGGGAAATGATGATTTAGGGAAACCTACATGCACATGTCTGTGCTGTTTTGTGACTCTTGCACCTTGGAGTTCATTTCAGTTGGACATCCTTCATCATTTTGAAACAAAATTATACATGACTTGCAATAACCATTTATTAGCTAATGCACATAGTGAATTTCTGGCACTAATATGCTCCTGGCACTAACATGCTCCTGGGCTATACCCTCAGTGTAGGCACTTGCCAGCATCTGGTAGTCTGTCACCAGGAGCAGTTGTTTCTTGGTGCACACTGGGTCTCAGTATTGCTGAATTGCCGTTTTGCAAACTTCTGCCTTTTTCTTTGCTGTATTTATGTCTTCTTGATAACATTCACTTGAGCTTCTGAGTTTATATTACTGATTTGAAATGTTATTGCTTTGGGGTTTATTTGCTACCTCTCCTTTTTTAAAGATTTGTTTTAAAAAAAAAAAAAATCTGTGTTGTTCTGTGGCAGCTGATTCAGTCCAGATATACGTAATATCTGTGGCTGAGAATTACTTGGGAATTGCTCCTCCAGATGTAGGTCTATGGAGTCTCTTGCCTGCTTCTAGATGGCAATTACCTTTCAGGATCACATCAATCATTCAATTGGATTGCGCTTCATAAAAGCGTTGGCACGTATTATTGCTTAATAGCAATAATTGCAATTCAAATATGCTGGAGTTCTGTAAAATGTTTCAGGAGATGGTAGACTGTCCCTCATTTGCTGTTTATTTTTTCAGAGGTGCAAAACATGCTGGCAGTGCTTTCAAAATCTTACATTTCTGTCGTGTTTAGCTTTTTCTCTTTTGTTTGGGAGCAGATGAATTATATTCTTCAATTTCTGGTGTTGGAATCACTTTGTATTCTCATTAAACACGGGGTGGAGGATTTTCAGCCCTGAATTCCAGAGCCATTGATAAACATGATGATGGAAAATGCCTGAAGCTAAAATGTAAATTTTCACTTTCTTATGAATTATTAAAGGTAGCGGTGTGTCATGGATTAATGTTTGAGATATTTTCCAATATGTACCTGTTTGTGAATTCCTTCCCATTTTTTCCTCGGGGTGAATCCAGGCAGCCGTGCTTTTGAGGGGGGAGGGTTGTTATCGTAGGCATGCACAGTGTCTGTCCCTGCCCACCCGGACTGTGGCAGTGAGCAGGGACCACCGAGCGCCAGCCGGCTGTGCACGCCCAGTGGGGTGGAGGTGGCCTGCATGGCAAGCCCTGCGTGGCGTGCGTTACCTGGGCTCTCTGTGCCTTCCTGAGGATGTGGCAGCGGTGGCAGCTCTGCTGGTGGCTGCAGACAAGGGGTAATGGTGACAGCCTGGCAGCAGAGGATTCCACGGGCTGGAATCCTCACAGCAGCACAGCAGCAGTTTCTGGGTGTGCGTGGTGGCCCTGTGACCCTGGTGTGTGGCTCTGCACACATGCTGGTGGTGCCACTGGAGCCAGGCCACGTGGGTGTCCCTGGGAGTGGTCATGTTGCTGACAACCTCTTCTGTCGCTCGCCGGAAGTTGCTGCAAAACTCTTTTGTGCTTCCAACTGCGACATCTCTACTCAGCTGCTGATTGGTGGAAGAGGGAGAGCGGTAACGGAAGAGGGTGGAGGGAAAGGCTTTTAAACCCAGCACATGGCAGGCTCGCCCTCTTTTCCTCCCTTCCTGATGGAGAAAACGGAGACACAGACTTTTCTGCAGCCACTCCCTGCCAGCAGACACAACAACCACGTGGCAGCTTTTCCAGCAGTGCGACCAGCTCCCAATCCACCTCCTCCACATACCTAGTGGAAAAAAAGGACAGTTTTGAAACAGTTCTTTGTTTTTTACCCTTTCCTTTCCCCATCAGTTTGTTTAATTCCCTCCATTTTATTATTATTATTTCTTCCCTTTTTTTTTGTCCCTTCCCCTCTCCCCTTCCTCTCTATCCTCTTGGTTAGGATGGAGTGGGAAACATTCACATCTATACATATATGTATAGGTAGATAAATAAAGAGGTTTTTTCCTTTTTCCCCAATCCATCCTGCCTAGTGTCCTATTTTGTATCATTTTAAAGATAAACTGTAACTGTCTTCTATAAACGAATACATGGTGTTTGTATAAGAAGAATTAATTTATAGCTAATGGTAAAGAATGACCACTTTATCCTTTCTTACATTCAAGCCAGTGTGCAATAGATGTGTTTACTATTAATGCAAAAAGTGTTTCTTTGTTTGTACTGCAGTGAGTATAGTTTCAGTAGGAACTCTCTGCTTCAAGGATAAATAATGGTAATTATGAGTATATGTAATTTCTGCCATAAATAGGATAAAAAGTGTGAGTAAAAAAATATGTGGGCAGTTAACTGTGTCTTGTATTTTGAAGAGGGAAATATTTAATACAGTTTAATTAATAACACACTTGTTGGTTTTACAAAATGGGACTTATTTCAAACCATGTATTTACAGAATCACAGAATCACAGAATATTATGAGTTGGAAGGGACCCACAAGGATCATCTAGTCCAACTCACCACCTAACACCCGTACAGAGTCCGAGAGCACATCCCAGAGCGTAACACCACCTAGATCCCTCACAGTCTAGCAGGAATCCCTCACAGTCTAGCAGGAATTTAGTCAATTTGTTGCTTGCAAATAGTATCAGAATAATGATATTTTACTTCGTGGCTACTAAACTGACAACAATATGCCCAATGTAATAAAATCTGACAATGAGCTGTTATAGAGGGCATGATTTTGTGGTATTTAACTGTAAATACCGAAAATATTTTTGATGTGCAGAGTACTATTTAGCTGTAGTTGTACAAGTTAAATTTTAGGAAGAGTGGAAGTAAGGTAAATATACTAATGTTTACAGGAAGTAAAAGCAATTATATATCTACTTTCTGCTTGGGGATTTGTTTTTTTTTATTACTATTTTTCCTGTGTAGGTTGTTTTGCTTGATTTGGCTGGTACTTTTGGCATTCACATCAAGCCGCTGGAGTTTACCTGATGTCACAATCTGTAGAGAGAAGTTTATGAAGGATGCATCTGAGGAGGGAGCACTGGAGGGCAAGATTAAGAGGAAGTTTTAACTGTTTTTTGTTGCTGTCAAGATGATGGAAATGTTCAGTCCCTCACAGTGAAGTGTACATATTCAGTTCCTTATGACAGTGTACTTGAATCATATCATTCTACTTGTTGAGACCACTCAATATTTCAAATTCGCTGCACTGGTTTGCACCCAGTATGTTTATATGAACATATATGCAGTGGCTAAAATTGCACATGTCTAGTAAGTGTCACTGCAAGACAGGAGGAAAGATGGGTAAAGTGGTATTTTGCTTTTTTGGTACCCTTCATAGAGTACCTATCTCATGTCTTGGTTTAGTCCAGAATCCCAGCTTTGGTCTTAGAAAATGTGGATAGAGACAACAAAGCTAAGGAATTAAGTCAGAGTGACCAGTCCTATTAGCCTCAGTTACTTTTGAGTTTCCTGGGCAGAATTAAGTCTGACTATCTCATATCACCCAACTAGAACTCTCACTGGTATGGCTGTATAAAACATAGCTCTGGGTGGTTGACTTAGGCAAAACAATTATTTTATCATCAAAAAGAGTAATTTTAACATTTTCAGGATATTANGTAGGAACTCTCTGCTTCAAGGATAAATAATGGTAATTATGAGTATATGTAATTTCTGCCATAAATAGGATAAAAAGTGTGAGTAAAAAAATATGTGGGCAGTTAACTGTGTCTTGTATTTTGAAGAGGGAAATATTTAATACAGTTTAATTAATAACACACTTGTTGGTTTTACAAAATGGGACTTATTTCAAACCATATATTTAGTCAATTTGTTGCTTGCAAATAGTATCAGAATAATGATATTTTACTTCGTGGCTACTAAACTGACAACAATATGCCCAATGTAATAAAATCTGACAATGAGCTGTTATAGAGGGCATGATTTTGTGGTATTTAACTGTAAATACCGAAAATATTTTTGATGTGCAGAGTACTATTTAGCTGTAGTTGTACAAGTTAAATTTTAGGAAGAGTGGAAGTAAGGTAAATATACTAATGTTTACAGGAAGTAAAAGCAATTATATATCTACTTTCTGCTTGGGGATTTGTTTTTTTTTATTACTATTTTTCCTGTGTAGGTTGTTTTGCTTGATTTGGCTGGTACTTTTGGCATTCACATCAAGCCGCTGGAGTTTACCTGATGTCACAATCTGTAGAGAGAAGTTTATGAAGGATGCATCTGAGGAGGGAGCACTGGAGGGCAAGATTAAGAGGAAGTTTTAACTGTTTTTTGTTGCTGTCAAGATGATGGAAATGTTCAGTCCCTCACAGTGAAGTGTACATATTCAGTTCCTTATGACAGTGTACTTGAATCATATCATTCTACTTGTTGAGACCACTCAATATTTCAAATTCGCTGCACTGGTTTGCACCCAGTATGTTTATATGAACATATATGCAGTGGCTAAAATTGCACATGTCTAGTAAGTGTCACTGCAAGACAGGAGGAAAGATGGGTAAAGTGGTATTTTGCTTTTTTGGTACCCTTCATAGAGTACCTATCTCATGTCTTGGTTTAGTCCAGAATCCCAGCTTTGGTCTTAGAAAATGTGGATAGAGAAACAAAGCTAAGGAATTAAGTCAGAGTGACCAGTCCTATTAGCCTCAGTTACTTTTGAGTTTCCTGGGCAGAATTAAATCTGACTATCTCATACCACCCAACTAGAACTCTCACTGGTATGGCTGTATAAAACATAGCTCTGGGTGGTTGACTTAGGCAAAACAATTATTTTATCATCAAAAAGAGTAATTTTAACATTTTCAGGATATTAGCAGAATGAAGTATCTTGACATGTGTCTTCAGAATGTTTCTGTGGCATCCAATATGACTTTGCCTCAACAACAAAAAAAACCCAGGAGGGCATGTTTTTTAATGCTGGCAGCTATGAATTATATATTTTTTTTTTAAATCAACCTTCTCATGTCGTTTAGAAAGCAGTTGATGACTGTGATTGAGGTCAGAACTCACTGGTGGTACTTGCAGTACATGAGTTTTTCTATGCTCTTCTGAATTTTCACTGCATACTTTCAGACATTTCTGTTGTCATGGGAAGCTGAATAAGGTAGGGTTTGGGGTTTTTTTTTTGCTTTGAGCCTGTATCTGATGCCATTTCCTTATAGCCTCAGTTTTGATATAAACTACTCCTCTGGGAATTAAGATCCATTCAGTATGTATAAAACTTTCATATGCAATATCATACCTTTTTTCCTTGCTGTCTTCTGAAATGTAAAGGCAGACTCCAGATTCTCATGAAGATTCTCTTGCCTTCATGTTTTATTAAGACTTCTGTGCTTTGATGCTTGGAATGAGTTCAGGTGAATAAAGGTGGACTTAAGTCTTACTGCCTTAGAAGCATCTTAATATCTGCCATTTTTCCAGAGATTTTTGTCTTGCTCATCTTGCTGCTTGGTTTTGACCATTGGGAGACATGACGCGTTAAGATAATAAACTTTGTTTTCTAGTAAATGCACTGGTAAGCCATAAGATCCTACTACTTGTAAAGAATATTTTTAGTTATTTAATTGTATAATTCTTTGTGAGACTGAACTGGTAAACAGAGTTTTAGCTGGGAATTAGAAATAAGGGACTTACGACCTCTTAAAAAGAAACAAGGAAGTGTCAGCTTTAAGTGAGGCAGAAGCTACTACTGAAACTACCATAGCCTTGGGACTGAAAAAAACCATCAAACCAAACACAAAGTAAGACTACTATACTTAGCAATGTCCAGACTTTAAACCTAACTTGTTGATACAGTATTTTGATACAGTTGATACAGTGTGCCTTTGGTACACCTGCCCTTTATATAGCCACATGAGTTGGCAACATTTTTCCTCCAGGAGAATGTTTTTTGTTGTATGCTGGAAGTGCTCCCATGGACTCTTGCACTCTGGAGGAATGGAGTGTCTCTAGGACACTGCTGGTGGTGGTTTGGCATCTTCTGACCGCTGTAAACACTTGCATCCTGCTCTTGCTCCCACATCTTGAAGAAACTGAACAGCAACAAAACCATTCCTTTTAATGACTTTGCCCAACACTTCTGAGACACCAAGACAAAATGACATAATGCCACAATTAAGGATATTCTGATATGGATATGAGTGTTTAACTCATATGCTATGAGTCTTTTACTGGGCTATTCTACATGGAAATTACTTTTGTCAAGAATTCTTTAGATTAAAGTCTGGTGGAGGCCTTTGTTGAAAAGACTCAGGTACAGCTGTATAAATAAAGCATTGTAATAGTTTGCTGCTATTTATAAATAATTTTGTCTAAGTATCTCACTGCCATTTTCTATTTACTGGAAGACTTCCTTTTGAAGCAAAGAAACATTCTTCTCCAGCTGCTTGTAAAAATGGTTTTCAGAACAGTTAAGTGAGCAAATGTTACTGGGCTACACTCTAAACCACTTCGAAGTTGAACTTTTGATTCTGGACCTCTGTCCAAAGTAGCCGAAAATTTTTAAAAACCAAAACAGCATGAGCTGGTACTACCAAGGTATTCTGCCTGTCTCTGAGGTTTCATGCTTCAAGAAGAGCTAGGAGTGGAGCATTGTGACTTCTAAATATGTTCTCTGAGAAGAACATCTCCCAGTGGTCCTTGCATGAGGCATGTGCCATTTAAGAAATTCAATGCATCATTTATAAACTACCTTTGGGATCCTGTTATGAGCAACAGCACAATCTGGACATCTACACTGGTGAACAGGGTAGGGGTACAGTATAACCTCCCTGTAATCCAGGAGGAGGTATTTAGAGACTTGCTGAGCTGCCTGGATCCTCACAAGTCCATGGGACCAGATGGGATCCATCCGAGGGTGATGAACTCTCTAAGCCACTTCCCATAATTTACCAACAGTCCTGGCCTATCGGTGATATACCGGAAGACTGGAAATTGGCTAATGTGACACCCATCCACAAGAAGGGCTGTAAAGATGATCCGGGTAATATAGACCTTTCAGCCTGACCTCAGTCCTGGGTAAAGTCATGGAACAGATAATCCTGTGTGCTATTACACAGCACCTGCAAAATAACTGTGACATTAGATCTAGTCAGCAGGGATTTAGGAGAGGTAGGTCCTGCCTGACCATCCTGATCTCCTTTAATGAATTGATGACTTGCCTGGTTGACAATAGAAAGGCTGTGGATGTTGTATGCTTGGATCTTAGTAAAGCTTTTGGCACAGTTTCCCGTGGTAAGCTTAAGAAGAAACTCTCAGACTGTAGATTGGGTAGGAACATTCTGTCTTGGGTTAGGATTTAGTTGGATGGACGAGCTCAGAGAGTGTTGGTAAACAGTGCCACATCCAGCTGGTGGCCAGTCATTAGTGAAGTCCCACAGGGATCAGTGTTAGGCCTGATTAATATCTTTATTGATGATTTGGATGAGGGAATTGAGTCCATCATCAGCAAGTTTGCAGATGATACCAATCTGAGGGCAAATGTTGAGCTGCTGGAGGGTAGAAGTGCCTTTCAGAGGGACCTTGATAGGCTAGAGAAATGAGCAGATTGTTATAGCATGAGATTTAACAAGTCAAAATGCTGGGTTCTCCACTTTGGACATAACAACCCCATGCATCGGTATTGGCTGGGGGAAGAATGGTTGGAGAATGGTCAGATGGAGGAGGATTTGGGAGTAATGATTGACAGAAAGATTAATATGAGCCAGCAGTGTGCCCAGGTGGCTAAGAGGGCCAATGGCATCCTGGCCTGTATTAGGAACAGTGTGGCCAGTAGGACTAGGGAAGTTAGGCACCATTCCTGGAGGTGTTTAAGAAAAGATTGGATAAGGAACTCAGTGATATGATCTAGGTAATGGTTTAGACAGGGAATTAGGTTATGTCCACGGCTCTGGGGTTGTGGGTTTGATTCCTGTATGGGCATTAGCTTGGCAGTTGTACTTGATGATCCTTGTGGGTCCCTTCCAACTCAGAACATTCTGTGGTTCTGTGAAATACTTTCAGAAGTACTGTGAGTTCAGATGTCCTCCAATAGAAGAAATAGTCAGACAGATCATACTACAGTGATCAATGAGTTATACAGTCAACCCTCAAATACCACGGTACCGCGGATCTTGTTACCCCTCCGCAAAGCCCTCTGTCCGCATAGAATGGCAGCTCATTAATATGCAAATTTGTCCCGCACCCTCCCACTTCCCTCTGGCACACTGGTGCTGTTTCAGCACTGCCTTGCTGTGTGTTGGTGTTTGTGTCAGCGCTTCCTGCCACTCGCGGCCGCCCCACGCTGGGAAAAAACCCTTTTCCACTCAGCCGGGGACACTGGTGTGGGAAACCCCACACGCCACTGTCCAGGTGTCTCTTTGAGTGGGTAGACCTGTTCTCTCCATACTCGGGGTGGACGTCTACCCTGAGAAAGTCTCAGACACCATGTCTAACCTGAGAGTGTGCAAATCTTTCATAACTGCACGAAACCTCCTGCGGAGTGGACGCCGGGAGAGGGGAGCGGAGCCGGGGCAGACGCCATGACAGGGGAGCGGAGCCAGGGTGGGCACTGCGGGAGCGGAGCCGCCGTGGCCGTCTCGGGGTGGGCGTGTTGCAGGCAGAGCAGTGCACCCATGGTTAGTGTGGCATGGCGTGGGGGTTGATTTGAATATTCATGACTGCCTAATTTAAATATCCGCGTGACGCAGGCGCGAAATAGGTCTCCTTAATCGCTGAAAAATCAAGCCGCGAGGATGTGAAGCCGCTATTTGGGGGGCATGAAGTGGAAGAGGGCTGACTGTAGTATGATATTTTCTGAAGGTTGTACCCTTAGGAACAGGTTTCTTGAAACAATTCTATCAATAATTAAAGAAAATAATATTTCTGTGTGTATAAGGTTAAACCAGATACAAGTATTATTTTTCTTGTAATACTTATTAAATGAATGCTTGCAAAGCAGTTTTTGTTTTTCTTTTTTTTCCCCCAAAAACTGGTCTTTCACTTGCTGTTTGGAAGTATAACTGCCTAATTTTCCAGGATTGCTGTGTAACCTGCTGATGTTGCATCTACTTCATTGTCTGTTTCCTCTTTCTTACCCCTGCCCCCACAAAACTTGCAGGAAGTAATTTTGGCACTGCAAAGGATCTTGCAGATGAAATAAGATCGTTAACATCTGAGAAGGAGGGTCTGGAAGGACTACTTAATGAACTGTCGGTTCTGAGTGCCAGAAATGTCCGAAAATTAGAAAGAATTAAAGATGATTACACCAGACTGAAGCAAGAACTTGAACAAGGAGAGTCTGCCTTTGGTAAGTAGTTCACAGTTTTTTGCTCAGTATTCTGAGCTCCTGGAAGTGTTCTGGGTTTGATGAATTATTCTGCATTTTACAAAACATACTGATTGTTCTGAAGAAAGTTTGTCAGCACCTGGATTAGCAATATGCTCGCTATCCTCTCATCTGTTTGCACTGAAGGTCAGGGAGGCCATGTGGGAGAAGAGATATTCCAGGAATGTACGACTTTGGAATCTGTCTTAGCCCAGTTCTCAAAACCTTTCTGTTCTAAGCTCGTTTTTATCATAGTGTTGGTGGTAGTGTGCATATATTCACATACAGATGAACATGTAGTCTTTTATGCAGAAGCAATAGATGTGGCTGCCTGTGACAGTAGGAATGTGTTTTGTATACATTACTAGATGTTTAGTGTGTACATATAGAATATGTTTGGTGGTGGGTCTGAATGTACAAGGTGGAAGGGAGTTGCCTGATTCTGAAAGCGAGAGTTCTTGTAGTAAATTTAAGTTTGAGGGACAGTTTAAACCCCTTACCAAATGCTGTTCTCACACCTAGAAGTGAAGTGCTTGAGTTGTAATGACTTGGTGGAACTGGGGAGGTTTTCTGCAGTTACTGGGAAAACTACTGGCAAATCATCAAATAACCAAGTCATTACTAGACTTTGCGTACTCTGTCTGCTGTACTCCCTCCTGAAGTTAGTGTCCTTGCTGCTTGCTTAAATGAAAAGGCTGGGTAACATTTGATTGTTACTGATTGTACAGTTACTATAGTTACTCTAAACAGCTAAGTATAATTCTGAGAGTTACTTTAAAGCTCTAGGAGTTTGGAATGTCTTTCCTTTTTCAGGATCTTATGAGCAGTAGATTGATTGAAGAGAGAAAGGTGCCTCTGTTTTAAAAGTATGTGAAGTTTCTTTATAGGCTAGTGGACAAACAGAGCTATCTTAGAAAGAAAACTGTTCATAGACAACTGGATACATCTAAGACTCTGTTTTAAAAATGAATAGGACATTGTATATATACACACTACTAGATAAGAATTTGCTTTTTTAGGATCTGGAGAAAAGTTTTTAAAATGATTCCTCAGATTTAGTGCATTGTGATACAAACCCACAAATGCACATCAGGCAACACTTTCTTTTTGCTTGGATTTGCGAGACAGTTGAAAAGGGTTTTAACCTTCTAGTCAGTCAATTTTGTTTCTCTCCTGTTTGTAGGACAATTAAACTTCCTGTAATACGCTTTTACTTCTCATTTGTGTTTTTCTTCAGCAAGGTTTTAAATAAAGCCTGTACAACACTTCTGCTGAAGCAACAGAATTCGTAGCAGTTCAGACTCTTTTTCTCTTTTGCACTTATGTAGCAGTAAGTAGATGTCTTCTTGATTTGATCTACTATCCCACAATTTGTGACAATAAATTTCAAAATACTGGGTTTGCTATAGTGATTGTTCTTTTAACTTATTGTGATCCTGTAGGCATAAGGAGAAGTTTATCCTTGTGTAAAATAAAACTGTCAAGCAGGTAGTAGTCGGAGATACATAAATTGAAACCTGAGATCTTCCCTTTCCCTTGTCTCTGCCCCCTTTACATGTATTGTATAGTATTTTCTTCTTTAACAAATGATGAATCATTTGGGTTTGAGAACACTAGCATGCATTTGATACCGTCACATTTTATGGAATATAAGCCTTCTAATACACTCTGGAAAACAGTATGCAGATGGTATCTTGAAAATAGCGTCCACCTTTATCAAACCAGTATTATTTTGTGCAGCACTTTAATGTCTGGAGAATAAAGCATAAAGAGTTGGAATACAGTTCTGTTACTGTTTGCTTTTGCTGTTGTTTAAAAGTTCTGTAGATAAGTGTGTTGAGTTTGTCTGCACTGTGAAAGGTGTGATTTGAGTTGGGGTAGCTGAGCTCACTTACTTCACAGCCTTGGGCTTGATGTTTTATTTATACCAGTAAAATCTGCGTTGCTGAGGAGAGTTCCTGCCTCATCTTGTACACCAAGTCAGTAAGAGCTGTTGACCCGTTGGTTTTAGTGACAGTGTGAATTTTGGGAGAGTTAGTCTGGCAGGAAAATGGCTCCTATGATACTTGTTCCTTGAGCTAGTAGGACGCCATAGGTTCAGCTGCTCTGTTCTGTGAGTAAAATTAGTGTGAGGTGTACTATAGCTTGGTGCTGCCCAATCTTGGTTAGTTTGACTTCTTAAAGGTACAAGCTGGAGAGAGAAATCCTTTCTCCCTCTAATTCTGCTAGCTGAAGATATCGATGTCATCTGTGTTTTGTTAATAGCTGTCTGCCCAGAATTTATTAGCTTGGCCTGAAGGGCTTTCTAACTAAAACAGCAAAAATGATTGGGGTTAGGTTGGATAATCTGAGTCCTAGTGTGCAGTAGGGATGTACCTGGGATTCCCCTTGTGGCACATTTGTGCTGTGCTTTGGCTTTGCTATGGAATGGGTCTCTGTCCATAAACTAAGCATAGGCTACTGAAAGGAATGCAGAGAGAGAGGTCCCTTGGTGTTCATATAGTGATGGAACAAGGGGGAATGGTTTCAAACTGAAAGAGGGTAGATTTAGATTAGATATTAAGAAGAAATTTTTTACTGTAGGAATGGTGAGACATTGAAGAATGTTGCCCAGAGAAGCTGTGGATGCCCTATCCCTGGAAGTGTTCGAGGCCAGATTGGACAGGGCTTTGAGCAGCCTGATCTCTGGGAAGATGTCCTTCCCCATGGCAAGGGGAGTGGAACTAGATGATCTTTATGGTCCCTTCCAACTCAGGTCATTCTATGATTCTGTGATTTTCATCTCTAAAGGCTTATTCTGGTTTAAGTTAGTCAGTGGGTTTATAAGTCCTTCCCTGTAGAAAGGAGATGCTTAATTTTTCTTTTGTAAAGCTAGACAGATGAACTGGAGCTGTTGTCTCCTCAATCTTGCTTATCAGTTATTTCCAGGGCATAATCTTCTACTTTTCCTGCATCAGGAACCCTCCTTCTTTTTTTATAAAGCACCTTAAAAACCCTCTGCACAGATATTTCTATATATGTCTATTTCTACATTATCTGGCATGTAATTGTTATGTTTTGTGCCTGTAAGCATGAAAACTTTTTTTAACTGAAGATAATACTACTTCATATGAAAGGCATTAAATAAATTTCTAAAAAGCTAAATATGTGTGTATATTTGTCTTCCTCTTGTGTATAAATTGGTCATCTATTTTTTACTTCATTAATAATTGTTGATTTCTCACAGTAATGCAGATATAAGGAAGCAAACGTCAAGGGAAGAGACTTAATCACACAATAATCAAAGCTGGAATTTTAAATAGGACACATCATTAGCATGTTAATGAATTTTCTCACTCTGTGCCAGCTGCCCAAGTATAAAAGATATTGCAGATGTAGTGCAAAAATCAGGCTTGGCTTAGTGCACTGAGAGCTGTCAGTGCTCCCTGAAAAGGAAATTTGACAAAGAATCCTTTCATATTTTTAGAGATGCTCAAAAATATATTTCTCCCATTGGATAATAGAAGCATTGACAAGTAACAGTATGTATTAGCATTTTAGGATGAATAGTACTAATTTGCCCTTTAGACATTGACTTTCTTCTGAAGCCATTAAAAATACTTCTATAAAAGTGATCAACTTTTGTTGCTGTTTTACAGATAGGAAAGCCAGACACTTAGAGTTCATGTAATTTTACCTGAAATGATGGTGAAACAGTTTCCCAGTTGATGGTTTAACATCAGTCCTCATTGAATCAATCACTTGCAATAAATAGATGTGAAACCAAGAGATCCTGTGATCCTGTGTGAGTTTTACATTCTTCTGGATGGCAGCCTAAGACGTAGTGGTTTGGGGAAAATCACTGAAGGTCTTGTACTTGATTGTTGACCTGTCTTGTAAAGTTGGAAGGCTCTGTTATGGATTTACAGCCCTAAACTTGTGTTCCAGACAAGTGAAGCTTAATTACTTGCCTGTCTGCCAAACTGTTGGATTGTGCTTAGAAGTCCTGGCTTGGGTTGATTGCATTTGTAACCCAGGGCTGGAAGTGAAACATACCCTCTTGTTGTAGTTTTCTCATTACCAGCACTCATGGGGATGTTTTCTTGCATCATCAGCTGAATTCCTTTTCTGGCTGCTCTCAGCGTTTTTCTGCCTCTATTACACTTTTAGGAAAGCATCTCCTGGTAAGTAGTGTATGCATGCACAAAACTAGGGGATACCGTGTTTGCCGATCGAATTGCTAGGTGGTGATTGCCAAGTCATGTTAAGTAGAATTTCTATGCTGAATTAATTTCTAGAGAAAATATAAAGGCTTTCAAGCACATAAAAATAATCCTTTTAAAAAAAGCCACCTTCATTTGAAGGTTGATTCTTCGGTCTCTACTGTTCAACTCTTGTTGACATCCTTGAGTTTTATTGTCTTAGAAATTGTTTGTGTAAGTCATAAAGCTCCTACCAGCCTGCTTGTACAGTAAAGCTTTCTGGAGTGGAACATATAGATGTATTAAACAATGAACTAGATGTAGCAGAAGGGTTTCTTGGGAAGCTGGAATTTTCTTTCATGATCATTTTTTCTTTTTTTCGATACACACACTCTTCATCCTTGCACAGATTATCTTACAGCTTTTTGTCCTCATAATAGAAGACAGACCTATCCTAGTCCGTTTTTATTTGCTTTTTGTAAAACAAAAAGTCTGATTTTTTTCTTAGCTACTTGATAGCAAAATGTGTTCTGAATACTTCAAACCTAATGTTTTTGCAGTCATTGTTCCAAAAGCTGCATATTTGACCGTTACTGAGGATGCAATTAATTAGTCTTAAACTTACTGTGCGGACAGCAGAAACCACTAGTTGGACTGCTTGAAGTAATACTGTCTATTGCATACTGAAATATTTATGAAGAGATGGTTCTCCACTCCATATTCAATTGTATAGATGTGATTTATCACACTATTTATGACCATTTACTGAAAGGCATTTTTTTATTTCTTTAATTTTATTTCTTTATATCTTTCAAAGTCACATCCTGATAGATTCAACAGTGAAAGTCTTAAAATTGAAACACATGCAGTGTGCTTCCCACTGGGAAGCCTACCTTTTCTTTTTGTTTTGTTTTTGTTTAAATATTTGTTTGTAAAAAGATCTCTTATACAAAAGCTTCTCTATTTTATTTTGTAACTGATTTTAATGCTTTTTGAAAATGTCTATAAAGATTATTAACAACTTCACATCATTTTGGATTGTTGCAAAAAATACCAACTCAGTATCTGCCTATGACATGACCAGAATGATTCCATGTTTTACTTTACTAGTTTTTCAGGTGGTAGTTTTCATTTTCTTCCTCAGTGCTAGTTTTTCTGCACCAAATAGGCTTCTCATATTGTTTCTGTAGTTCATCCTCTGTCTTGGCAATTATCTGATTCTAAACTGAAAAGCTGAACTTTTTGATTACTTCTGTTTCAATAAATCATTAAAGGAGAACCACATAGTGTGTAGCAGATGGGCTTCCATGAGGAGGAAGCGGCTCTGCATCTCATTGTGTGTCCACTTCTAATTTGTGCAAAGCCATGACATTCTGCATGTCGTACCTGTGTGAAATGCTTGTTGTCATTAAAGTGAGTGATGAAATGGAACGGCTTATTGCTTGTGTCTGTGGCCATCTCTACTTAAACAATGATCTTGTCCGATTTAGCCAGTGTTCACTATGTTTAGCTTTCACAGAAGGTACAAACCCATTGGTGGTGGTACAGGAAAGGGACTGTCACTGCAGCTGGTAGCATCGTTTATTTGGAGCTGACATTCAACTGATGCTCCAAAGTAGTGCTTGGCAGCTTCTGTTGGGCAGCATCTAAAAGTCATGTCCATATAAGAAAAGAAAGGGATAAAACAACAAAACCTTGCCCAATCTTGCAGATCTTTTTGTGTTGTCTTGGTCATGTACAGCATGAGTAACTACCCTCTGCTCATTAGTATTTTTTTTGCTGTTCATTTGAAAAATTGGTGTTTCTGCATTTGTATGGAATGGTACTGTAATGCTCATTCTGTGCATGTTTTTCATTGATTGTGACCACCATGAGTCTCATATTTTTGGGTCATTTTTAAAACTCTTGGGATTTTTTAGGTTGTATATACCCACATACATCTTTTGGTCTTATTGCTCTGTTATGATAGTAACTGCGTATCAAATTGTTATCAAGTTCTGAGGATCGTAAGTCCTGCTAGGCATTTCCTGTAACTAAACCCTTGAATAAATTTCTGGTTTAGAAGACCATTTTTGTCAGGATTGAAAAGATTTGAAACCAGTCTGTTTGAGAGTAATGAAGTTTGCTGTATGTCGAGTCACTCATGTTTCTTATAATGGTGATTATGAAGGTCATCTTGTCTCATGTTGTTCATTTAAATATGTAAAGTACTTTGATTTTCACTTTGAGGATAGAGGTTGAGTTTTGTATAAATGCAGTGTAAGTATTAGTTTTAATCTGACCATTCTGTTTAATTACACATTCAAATATGTGTAATGCAGGAAATATGAAATATGTGTTCAGGCAGCTTGACTGGACACAGTACCTTGTTTCAAAGCTCACCACTGTCTGTAGCTCATCCTAAATTTGATCAGGGCTTTTCTATGTTGATGCTCAAATGTGAGCTTCTTTCCTATCTCTTTCTTCTGAGTTCTGAAAGTAGTAACGTTATTGAAATGGTTTATACAGCTGTGTAATAATTTGTAGTCAGGAATGTAACATAATTACACACAGAATAATAACTCCTGACATGATCCAAAACTGATTTTGCAGTCATAGGGATGGTTAAATACCAGGTACAAGAAATAGAGTTTGAGTTTTGTGCTGATTTCATCTTTAACTAGGATAACCATAAGGACATCAAGGTTTTTTAAGTTTGGTGCCACAGAAGTATACAGTGAATCTGTTAGAATTGTGGAAGTGCAATCCAGTGGTGAAAAGTGTTTTTGAACAGCTTCCTGCTGCAATGAAAGATGGGCAGCCTCAACCCCGTAATGCAATGTGCGTACTTTAAGGTGCTCGTGTACATACAAACAAGCAAATAGAAAGTTCTGGTAGTATGCCAGGCAACTTATTCCTTTGCATCTAAAGTACTGTTGTCAGCTGCGTACACAGTGCATTAAACTTTTGGGGTGTACGTCGTATCAAATTATTCCTGGTTTGCCATCTCTGCTCTAGCTTTCTGCATTGCTCTGCTTTTTAGTTCAGCTTCTTCAGCTGACTGTTGCAACAGAATAAGTATGAAGAAGCAACACAGATGAGTAAATTTGGAATAACTGTGAAAGTGTATACCACCAATTTTCATAATTCTTCAGTAGATTCTAATTCTGCAGCTGCATCTTCTGAGATACTAGGCTCAGACTGAACTTTCACAATTTCTTTTTCCTAATGACTGTAGCTAGTTTCAGAAAGAATGTGGTGCTAAGATACGAGAAAGCTAGCGTTTAAAAAGAGAGAAAAAATAGTGTCTTCTCTTCGTTGGACAGATGGAACAGATTCCCACATGTAATTAAAACTACTTTAGCATGACACTAGCCCTGGTGGCAAATAACAAACATTTTTTCAAGTTTGCCACTTCTGAAGTTTGAACAGACCATGGTATGAGATTTGTTTTATTTCGTTGTGTAACTCTCTTCCTGATAGTATACAGCTGCTGTTTCTACGTGTTATATGTGCATGTTATATATATATCTGGAGCTGCTCAGAAGTAGGCAAGAAGATGTATCTGGTGGTGGGGTGCTCTGAAGAGGACCAAGAAAATGATGACATATGTGGTTACTCTTAGCAGATAAGCTCAAATTAATTTTCAAATAAACGCAAAACGGCTTTCCTTGTCTCACAGACAAGATGATGGAGGCACTCAGGTAATTGGTTTTGTGGTTCTGTTCATTTTACCATTTCATATAAGTACTGCCTGTATGGATTTGGTCAGGACCTGTTGGATGGGATTAGAGCATGTGTTTGACAACTTGATCCTGAAATCATTAATAGGTTGGAAGTATGAAAACAGTGTTTGGTTTCTTAAAAACCTGAAGGTTTATTGAAGAAGTCAGTGAATAGTTGGTCTAGTATCCATAGATTTCTTTACTTTAAGTTACGTTCTATTTGGTTTTTATTATTCATGTCATATAGAATGGTTTTGCTTTGTTTTCCTTTTTTTTTTTGACATTCTTCAAGTTAGATTAACATGATATTTTAATGTCCCAGAAATGTGCAAAGAGCTCTTCAGGATATTCTGCCTCTTTTAGTTTCTTTTGAGGATGAGTATAGAGATGGGTAGCATACTGAAGAAATACAGTACAGTCAACCCTCTCTACTTCGCGATTTTCCTCTTGCGGCTTCACTTCTTTGCGGGCTGGTTTTCCTGTGATTGAGGAGGTCTGTTTCATGGGGCATTCATGACTGTGCCTACGTGAACTGACACTTGTGAATATTCTAAGTAGACAATCACGAATATTCAAATTAACCCCGCTCACCATGCTGCGCCGCCCACCCCACACTCCTCAGAATGAAGAGGCTGTGGTCTGCCTGCTCTGCTCAGAGCAAAGAGACTGCGGTCCACCTGCCCTGCCCCCTTCAGAGCAAAGAGCCTGTGCTCTGCCCGCCCCACTCCGCTCGGAGGGAATGGGCTGTGCTCTGCGCTCCGTGCAGTGGGGCTGGTGCGGTGCAGGCCAGCAGGGTGGTGCGGCAGCAGTCTGTGCAGTGGTGTGATGGGTGGGGCTAATTTGCATATTCATGACTGTCAGTTAACGCATGCACAGTTGTAAATGCTCCATGAAACATACGGCCGTGTTCATGGAGAAAAACCTACGCGAAGAGCTGAACCTGCGATAATAGAACCACAAAGTAATAAGGGTTTAAATTAGAGTAATGAATAATATTTGTCAAAAGATGGACAATGTTACCTGATGATAAACCCAGAATAAAACCACTGAAGTTGTAATCCTCCCTAGAACAGCTGGGTTTTTTCCATAAAATTATTTTAATGCTGCATGCATTACCCTAAAGAAGACTTTACAATAGAAAACATCCACCAATTGACTCCTTTTGCCAAGATGCAAAAGGAAAAATGCAGAGAATTTAAATGAAAGACAGAAATTATAAAATAAGAAATTATTAATTAAATGAAAGAAAGCATGAAAGAAAGACTATGATTCCCTGGAGAAAATATTACAGTTTTAACAAAATTTTTTACAAAATGTACAGTTCTTGGGTTTCTTCTCTAAGCTTTTAAGCCTTTTTTCTTTACTTCCATTAAATCCTAGCTGATTCCTCTGAGGCAATGGAAATCTTATTGCTTAGAGCAGAGTTAAGTATCTTCTCTCTCCTGTTCAGGAACTGAAAATTTTAATCCAAGAATTTTCTTCCCTTGTCCTTGGAGACTTAAGCTGGAATAAATGGCAGAAAAAAATGACACAGTTTCCCACAATAAGCTTCAGGAGAAACTTGTAAAGCACGGGCTGGAAAGGAACATTTTATGCTGGGTCACAAACTGGTTGGAAGGGCGAGCTCAGAGGGTGGTGGTGAATGGTGCAACATCGGATTGGCGGCCAGTCACCAGTGGAGTCCCACAGGGGTCAGTGTTGGGCCCAGTACTGTTCAACATCTTTATCGATGACATGGACGAGGGAATTCAATCCATCATCAGCAAGTTTGCAGATGATACTAAGCCGGGGGCAAATGTTGAACTGCCGGAGGGTAGGAAGGCCCTCCAGAGGGACCTTGACAGTCTGGAGAGATGGGCATGCTCTAACAGTATGAGATTTAACATAACTAAGTGCCGGGTTCTTCACTTCGGCCATAACAACCCCATGCNAGCTGCAACTTAGTGTCCTTCAGTTTGATTTCTCTACTTACTTGAGCGGGAACAGAGAGAGTTTGTTCATGTTTCAGTTGATTTAGGCCATGGTTTCTTTGCACGAGGAGTGGAGGTAACCACTGCTTCTGTTACAATTCTGTTAGGAGGTCTGTGGTCTGCAGACTCAATACTTAAGCCTGGGAGACGGTAGTAGCAGGCTATAATACAAGGGCCAGGCTTTTTGTCACGTGTTATTGCAAAGAATCTGTGACCCATGAGCAGCAAGTACTCATTAATAGTATTATTTCTGATTGCCTGCCAGATTTCGACTGATGGGCTGAGATAAGGTAAGAAATGCAAGAAATACATCAAACTGGATGTTTGAAAGACTACTTTTTTAGTTGTTGTGTTTGAACTATGGTTTATTTCCTTGTACAAAAATATTGTAGTAGACAGAATATAATTAAGGCTTTGTATGGTGCTAACTGAAAAGAAGATTCACTCATCCTATTTGTGGATGATATCTTAGGTTTGATGTGCATATTGAAGGCTTGGGTAAAGATAAACAGGCATGTTTGCCAAGCTGCATAAGATTAAACAGTTCATTACCTGTTGGAATTATCAGCTGGAAGACACCTTGTGTAATTTGGACTTCAACCTTTATATGCTTTTGGCTGGACTATTCCTCTTATCTAGTGAGGTGCATTGAAATGTAATTAACAATGTGAGCTGGAAATGACAAGCTGAAACTATGTGTATTTTTTGCAGATAAACAATCCTATATTTGGATCAGAAGTCATAGTAATGTTTTATCTACTAATTTTTTGCCAGTTCCTGTGTTCTAAAACATTGTACAGTGAAAAATTAGCTATGCTCTGTGCCAGAGAAAAGCAAATAGACACCAGTCATATCTCATGTAGGCTTGACTTTAAGAACCTTTGGAAAATCTTAAATCCTGCAGAAAACAACAGTAGTTGTAGATCTTTCATATTCTTGTTTTTTAATGTTTTGTGGGGGAAAGAATTTTTAAAATACATGGAGGCAGAAATTCTGATCCATTGATATCATAAGAGTTTAGCCTCCGGTTTCAGCAGAGGTCAGAGTTTCACCTCTGACATTCTCCTGCACTGAAGCTGCAGCATTAATTTCTTACCGGAGCTGCTTGGATGCAAGTCCTCTTGCTTTGATGGGAGCGTAGTCACAGAACTTGGTGAGAAATTCCTTTAACTAGGAAATCCTTTGATTTTATCACAAAATTAGATAAATTTTAAAGTAGGCAGGCCTCTGCTATTGAAGGAGAATCTGTTATTTCATGTTGTAGTTTTGAAGCTAAATCCTAATTACGGTTGGTTTTAGACCAGTAAACTTACAGCTTTTTGACTCTTACAACAATTTAAATTTTTAGGGTATTGTTTCTCTGTACTTAAGAGAAAAATAGTTTTTTTCAAGTCAGACCAATGTGGCATTTCCATCAGAATCACCTGTAACATTTATTTTTGTTGCTGCAGTATAAAAAGAATGAAATATATTACTCTTACATTTTCATGTTTGCCAGTGTGCAGTCTCGTAGGTATATACATTTTCTTGATCTGTATAAATGTTCTTTCATCTGGTTATCAAAAGATAAACTTGCTTGTGCCAGCAGAAAAATATTAAAACCCCAGGGTAAAATTTATGCTTTCTATTCAGTACCTGTGAAAAAGACTGTATGAGTTCTGTTATGATTGTTCATTAGGTCATGAAGTGATCAGCCATGTTCTTAGGTGGGAGGATAGTATTCCAGGTGGAGAGAGGCCCTCTAAATAAGCTTCGACACTGACTGAAATATCCACAATGATGGTGTCCTTTATAGCACTGTAGATTGCAAAGCAAAGGCATCGATGTGAGTATGTATTAGTTTAGCTCTTTTCTGTTTATGTGCTAAGTAATGACAGTCTTGGGAAAAGTTAAAAATAACAAAATTCTAGAGAGGGACACAATTATTGCGGCAGCTTTGTTGTGCTGAACAGAACTTTTGTCAGTTTCTGCCAAGTACTTGTCTTCGTCTTTTGCCAGCCCAAAAAAGCGTGGATGGTGTGTCAGTGTGACAGCCCGAAGATGCTTTGTGAGCAAATTGGCCAATATGCATGAAGATTTTACCTGCAACCTGTCTGCAGTATGGGTTTTAGGCTTCTAAAAATTGAAAAATAAAGCCCATGTCTGTGAATAGTTTTTTGCCAGGAAAGCTGGTTAAATCCAGTTGCAGGTAAGAGCCATCTTTGTTCAGCTCAAAGAACAGAAGTCTGAGATTAGCAGCCTGCAACTACCTGCTCAGAGAGCAGAGCTTGATAGGGGAAAGATCATTATGGTGATAGACTAAAGCAGATCTCTAATAGCTAGTAACTGAAGTTTGACAACTTTAGATTAAAAAAAGAGAATAATTCACCTTTTATCTGACAGGACACTTAGCCTTCGCCAGAATTTGGCAAAGATTGTTGTAAATTTCCAGTAGCTGTTTGGGATTATTATGTCTACTTTCAGCTGGAATCAGTTCATAAAAATCTTACTCCCTGTGTTTTGCAGATGAACAAGATCATCCAGTGCATTAAATTCTGTTAGTCTTATGTTCTGGATCTGTGGTTTATCAATATAATGATAACCAGAGAAGCCATTCCTATTTTGGTGTTTTCTTAGATGAATAAAACCCATGTAACCTTTTCTATTACTGTTCATTGGCTTCTGCAGTAATTCCTAGTTCTCCTCCATTCTACTTTTTTCTTTAATTTTTAACTTGCTAGCTCCCAATACTTTTCAGTCTCTACATGGTTTATTTTCTTCTCCAAAAAAAGATTGTTTTCTTAGAATTCAGTAATTCATTGAAGTTCTGTTTGTCTGAGCTCCTGATCACGTGAAGCAAAATTCACGCCTTTTCGTAGGGCGGTGCACTGTTCACCAAGACAACGTTATATGCCTGATTTATTTATTCTTGGAAGAAGATGCCATACACAACTCTTCTCCCACTCGTTTAATTCCTCAAAGGCACAGTATGTAGGTGTTTCCTCATTCTTATGCGGCTTGCATTTCACCTCTCTTGGTGACCCCTGCTGAGGTTACTTAAGTAGTGTATGAGTGAATTGGTTGGGGAAATGGAGACTGTAGGAAAACACAGAACACTCTAAAAGCACAGAGCATTTTACAAGCTGCCTGCCTGACCTTGAAAAATAGTATTCACTGGTCTAAGAGGAAGATGTATTCACAGTTTTGCAGGATAAAATGCCAGGGCAGCAGGATCTTTTCCTATGTTAGAGTACTTTGTCACAGCACTAAAATGCTGAACTGCAGCTGACAACCATCAGGGTATACATTTATTAGTTAATTCTGCTTCTGTAGCTTCCCCCTGTAGCATACCAGGGACCCTCTTATACCTTTCAAAGAAGTATAAAGAAGTAAGAAAACTTCTATCCTTTAAAATTCTCTTGAGTTCTGGGAGTTGTTTTAAAGTTCTGAACCCCCAGAATCAGTCATCTTTGTCATTCTTATGTTTATTATGTACTTTCTTTCTAGCATAAAACATGCTGCAGAGCATGTACTTTAATGCTTCACCATCTCTGATAAATGCCAAGCATTTCTGCAGCAGAAAAGCAAAGCTTTAGCCTCTACAATCTGGACATTCAATTGTTTGACTTTTTCGTTTTCTTTCCCCTTAATTGTTCTTCCTACTTTTTTATATGCTCACTTTCCTTGTAAGCCTTCAAATTCCTAACTCCAGCTGACATGTAGTTTTCCTTTAATTATCTTTTATCTTTTTTTTCTTGTGTTTATTCAAACATTTTGAATTTTCTGTATTTTTATTTGTATTTGTGTATATGCAAAGTTTTTTAATTAATTATGCTGTTGTCTCATTTCTAATAGTTTTTCTAATTCAAATGGTTCCTGAATTAACTTTCATAGACACACTTTGCTGTTAATTTAATTTTCTTTCTATAAATTATTTTTGTTATCTTTGTTTTCCCCCCATTTAATTGAGCTTTCCAAATTGTATGCTTAACATTACTTCTTCTGGAGAATCATTCCTTGTTTCATTCCATATATTTCAAACCTGAGTTACAGATCTTTCTTTCCATTTGCATGATTTGTGACTTGATAGTTCGGTGGTTGCTCTAAAAATTGCCGATACTTGCTGACAAGTATTTTTTTCCAGCCTACGTGGGTAGTGCAAGAGAGTAATCCAAATGGGAAGCCATTTGTGCTTCTTTCTCCTGTGTATATACCTCCTTGCTATCCCAAGAAATTTCTTTAGGCTGTATTTTATTATTTGTGCAGTGTAAACTAACCAGCTGTGTTTCATACCCCAGCCCCAGTGTCGATGTATTCGACATTCTCAAGCGGGAGACCGATAAGGCTGAAAAGGACCTTGATCCTATCCCAGAACAGGCAGATGCTGTAATGAAGTGCCTTCAAACAAAATACTGCTTCTCCCTTGCTGTAAGGTATCACACACAGTATCACAGTATAGATAAGGCTGAAAAGGACCTTGAAGATCATCTAGTCCAATTTATAATCCAACTAACCTATCATCTACATCTAGATCATAGCACTCGACACCTTGTCCAGCCTCCCCTTGAACACGTCCAGAGTTGGCGACTCAACCACCTCTGTGGGCAACCCATTCCACATCCGGATCACTCTTTCAGGATCACTCTTTCAGTAAAAAACCTTTTCCTAAAGGTGGTCTGCTCTAATTAGTGATAACCAGGCTAGAGACAACATTATGTTGTTGTCCACCACTCTCAGGTGGACTTGCACTGTTGTACAGCCTCCTTATCACAAACACACTGTTTTTCATCCCTGCCCATTATACCTGTTCAATGTTGTGTTTAAAGGGTTTGTGGCGAAGTAACCTTGGCTTGGTTGTGCCGTCACATGGTATGTGTGCTTCCTTCAGCAGTGTTTTTCGGCTTCTGATCTGTTCTTTCAGTTCCCTGTTAGAAAAAGGTCCATGTTGAGCCGTAATGAAGTACAAAGCCCTCAAGGCAGAGTATGAGGATTCCACAGAGGAGTATTTCTCCAGTATTCAGCAGCAGAGAGCCTAAGAAGATTTGACATTGAAATTATTTTTTCTGTCTGTCTTTATTTCTACAACGGTGTTTTGCTGCTGAACTGTAGGACTGGTGATAAACTTGTATCACCAAGTGATAAACTAAGATGTGTCTGGAAATTGCATTAGCTGTGGAGTTTAAAAAGGTAGAAAGATGGATTTCTGGAAATAATCTACCTAAAATCACACAGAATCACAGAATATTATGAGTTGGAAGGGACCCACAAGGATCATCTAGTCCAACTCACCATCTAACACCCGTACAGAGACCGAGAGCACATCCCAGAGCGTAACACCAACCTAGATGCCTCACAGTCTAGCAGGCCACTTCGAGCCGGAAGGGGCCCAGGGTCATCCAGCCCTACACCCCCCAGCTAGATCAAAATGATTGTTTAATGAAGAATTCTCCTTCGTTACATAGTGTATTCTTCAGTGAATAGTTTGAGACTAAATATTGTGAACTTTTAATGTTATAAAATAGGTAAAAGGCATAGTAATAGAAGAGTTGCTGTTCAAGAAAAACTCTGCAATAAGAGGTTAGGTAGGAAAGTTGTCTGACTCTCCAGCAGCTAAAGGTCACTAATACAGGAAAAACTAATTTAGCTTTTGTTCCCAATTCCTAGTGTGGGTGATTGCTTTCTTCACACATAGTTTTTGTTATTTTGACATACCACATGTGAGTGACAACAAGCTCTTTAACTCTTCCCGGATTTGGCAACCATCCCCTTGCCTCTGTGATAAGACATTCTTGAGAACTTAATCTGCCACCATTTATTTTATTAGATTGAAATATGTTTGTGCTGCCCCTTTTGCTTCAACAATGACAGACAAATCTGATTTACTGTAAACAGTTACAACAGTTGTTCAGCCTGGAGAAGAGGAG
>WEKX01010255.1:0-12623 GCA_013390025.1 Pitta sordida
GGCTTCTGTTCCCCTATGCCCTACCCCTCCTGCAGCAGGGGGAAATGGCATTCTGCTGGATCCATACAGCCAGTGCTCTCGTTCCTGGGACTGGTGGATGTTAAAGGGAAAGAAACTCTGTCACCCACACCACCCCCGACAATAAGGGGCCCTGGGTGCTGCAGTGTTACAAAGCTAAGGTTTCCCAGGCTCCATGAGTGCCAACCAGATCCCAGGACACCCCTTCCCTGCTGAGGCCTCGGAGCTTCCCCACTGCGGAGGCAGTGCAAGCATGCGTGGTGGCAGCAGCCCAGTGGCAGCTGCAGAAGCATCAGCATGGCCGAAGAGAAACCCAGGAATTCTCAGGGGGTTCTCCCCAAGCAGAGAGGGCTCAGAAATGCTTTCCTTTGTGCCTCTGTGCTCCCAGGACAGCTCAGTGCCTGTTACCATAGCAAAGCTAGGGAGCCAGCGCCCTGAAGTGGTGGCCTCACTTGACAAACTACTGCCATAGCCCCAGTCTGAAACAGTTTTTGGAACTGTATCTCCACCCTCTCCCTGGGCTGGGGGGGAAATCTTCCACCACTTCCAGCACACACGGGCATTCCCTGATGGCTTCATTCCACCCTAGGAAAAGCCAAGGGGCGTTTGCCGGGCCAGTCCCGGTGGAGGCTTGGGAAGTGCACACAGAGTTGGGCTGCTCCTGTGGTCACGGCCCAGTGGAGCCTAGGGGCTGTGCTGGGGCTGTTCTTGCCCCTGCTTGGGCCTGTGCCCCTGCCCTGGCCCCTGCCCCTGCCCATGCCTACTGCCTAATGCAGGAGCTGCCTGCCTGCCGTGCTGGAGACTTGCCGTATCAAGCAGCACCCAGGCAACCGACATGAACCAATGTTTTCTCGGTGCAGCTCAGTGCCTTCACCATGTTTGATCACATTTGAGTTGAATTAAAAGATGGCTTCCCAGTTGTGTCCCAGAAACGCCCTCTAGATCACAGTAGTAAAAGGGGCATGGCTACAGGCAGGACCTAATAGAATATTCATGGTTTGGTGTCTTAATGGATTTCATTACTCGTGCGACCTGACCAGACCCGTTCCCCTGTGAGTTCTTGGGGTTTACTGTACTATAAAATATAATCACTGATTTAGGATGGGACATTTTGTATGAAAAGTTGGCTGTCACCTCTTTCTAAAACAACAACATGTATTTTATGTTTTAAAACTACTCAATTTGGTTAATTCTTATAGAAGTCAGTATTCAGAAAAAGGAAGGATTCAATTAAATTCATTGTGAAATATGGGTTACTCATAAAATGTTAAAACCTCTTCTCATTTACACTAATAAAATCTAGGAAACCTTTGAAAGACAAAAAACGTATTGAGATCCCCTTTACTCAGACTGACTATAAAAGTGAAAGCCAAGTCAAGAATCAAACTCCTAACTCTTGTTAACTCCTTATAAAAACTGAAATGTTTCCAAAACTTGAGGCTAGTATAGGTATCTGAAATGTTCATAAGAAAAAAATCATTTAATAAACATCTAATTTTTGTTTGTCTTACAAATATCATGATCCTCTGCTTCTTCGTGATCCGTATTTTTGCAAGTCCAAATAGGTGCAGTTGCTTTTTCCATGAGTTGTGTGGCCTCGTGCGTGTGCTGAACGTACCACGAACCTCTCAGCTCATGAGTATATAATGAGCTCATGAATATATGAATTGGTAACACCCAATATCACTGTACACCAGACCTGCCGTACATCCTTCATTTTCACCATTTAGGAGGAAGCCCTCACACAGCCCTCTCCTGAGCACTGATTGGGTGCACCACAGCCCCTTTGATAGAGGAAAACCGTCCCAGCCCATGCAGCTGTCACTCCCGTTATGGAGCGCCAGGGTACCCACAGTGCCACCCCACCTAGTAGCAACCTCATTCCCCAAGCCTCCTCCAGGGTCCTGCTCTGAAGCGGTGCAGCACCTCTGCTGTGTTTGAACACAAGAATCATACACCAGCAACCAGAAACCCTGATAAAACCCAGCACAGACATGGCAGAAAAAGGACAGTGGGAGGACTCTCCTCACACACTCAGATCTGTGGGGAGGGGCAAGTGTCGGCTTCAAGGCTTCCAGCCGCACTGGCTGCTGTGGGGTTCCTGTACTCAGAAACACAGCTCCCTTCTGGGAGCTGGGATTCCATGACCATGAAACGGCAAAAGACATTTTCTTCACTTTAATGAGGTGCTACAGAGTGAGCCACACTCCAAGGACTGCCCTCCAGACCTTATTAGTGGAGGTGGTGTGGCTATGGGCATGGCCTAATTGAATATTCATAGACTTTCGATCTTCATGAATTCCATGACTTGCGGGACCTGTGCAGACCCAACCCTCTGCAAGTTCCGGAAGTTGACTGTAATGGTAAAAATAGTTTTTGTACTTGAGCATGTAGAGTACAAATCCATACATGTGAAAAAAGATCACATTTCCTTTGAGGAAGAAGGGAATTTGCTGCACAGGTTTTAATTATATCACCTGCCCCAAAAAGTATCACATAAGGATTCAAATTTTGAGTCTCTGAGAGCATCAGAACAAAAAGTTAATGTGAAAAGCATAATTGCTATGTTTACAAGTGAAGTAGACTTTTAAAAACACTTAAGTTTATGCTTTAATAAAATTTTTAGTTTACTGTGGATCTGGGCTTTTTCTCCATTAGCATTGCAGAAGGAGATTCTACCTCCAACTAAAGGTTCAGGTTCTGTTTTGCTGCTTCTAACCAAAGACAATTTCCCCTAGCTTCTCTTTAAAATCTCAATTGTAAAAAATATAACATAAATACTTGGGAAAAACACTGCTGTTTGCCTTGATGGAATGATGTAGGTCATGCTGTGAAGCTATGCAATTAGTACTTCAGGAAATTTTTTTTCCATGTAGAATTTTTTTCTATGTAGGCATATAACATGGCAAATCTAGATATACGCTGCAGCACTCAGAGTGCATAGCAGCAGAGCAGGCAGATCTCAGTTTCTTTCACATATTTTAAGATTAGGCAAGGCCCCAAGTTTTCTTCGATTAGTATGCTGTGGTTTGGGTCCTACCCCAGATGACTAACATCGTGGTGGAACTATTTTCGGTCAAGGGATTATTTGTGTACTCCCTCTTGAATACTGATCCTACCACATCCACTTTGTGACACAGCCCCAAACAACAAGAGGGGAACTGCTGCCAGCATTTCTCCTGTGATCTTTGCATGAGCACCCTTGTCCAAACTGCTGCCCACTCACTCTTCCTGGCACTGCAAGACTGCTATGGGAATTGCACTGCCATAGAAATGGCACCTTCACACACAAACCAAAGACAGCTTCTGTTTCCTCATGCCTTGTTTCCTACATCATCCCATTTGGTTGTTATTTTTCTGGGAAGAACCCCCTTGGCTTTCCCCTGCTGCTAAAATACTTAAGTACATGAGAATTAAAACCTCTGTTCATAAGGTGGCAATGCATTTAATCAACAATGTCACTAGTGCCATGGGTATACAGATTACCTCTGGGGAAATAGAGCACTCTACCTCCTTACATCTCAGAAAGATGTGCTGTTCTTCACTGGACTCCAAACAATAAATAAATATCATTGTTGGTTTAACATTCAACAGCTACACTGTAGTCCTCAGACTTTCCCATTTACAATTCATAAAGGTCCCTGCTCAATGCGCTGCTGTGTTCTGAATCTGACTTTGGGTACCCTGTTACTCCTTGTGCACTGCAGAGGCACCTAAGGGCTGGTTTCAGCTTTAGCCTTAATTTGCTGTAAACTCCTCAAGCCCAGAGCAATATATTGGTCATGCATTTGGAAACACTGCTCAAATTTTTATGTATGATAAATACATAAAAATCTTTCCCTCTGGGAGAGCAGTGCAAATTTTCATATAGAAAAGAAACCCTGTCACACTTCACAGTATGAGGTTCAGAGGCACACACAGGTTTTTCTTCTGGGCCTCAACAAGATATGTGACCTGTTCTCCTGTTAGTAACAGGAAACTGTACACAGTGTCCATGTTTACATGGACAAGGCATAGGCAAAGCAACATTCCTTGATTTAGAGCAGTGGGTGCTGAGCTATATAGCATATTAAGAACACTGTGACCTCGATGCACAATGCTCTCCCTCTCTGCAAAACCATGCTGACTGTTATGACTTTCATTGTTAGGTAGGTAGGTAGGTAGGTAGGTAGGTTGGTAGGTAGGTAGGTAGGTAGGTATCTATCTATCTATCTATCTATCTATCTATCTATCTATCTATCTATCTATCTCTACCTCCATTTAATGTATGCAAAGTCTTAGAGCCTAACTGAGGGTCAGAATAAAACCAGACAGCAAAGTATGGTGGTCTAAATTTCCTAATCTAAATGTGGACCTACCTAAGGGACATAACATGGCACACTGGTCACTCTCCATCCTCTGCACAGCCAAAGAAGTCAGCTGAGGGCACCTGCAGGGGATCACCCAGATCCCAAGTGGGCTGAATTACCTTCCAGAGGTTCTTGTACTCTCCAATTAATCATGAAGGAAAAACTAAGTAAGCTCCCAGTTTAGGTGCTTCAGATCTCCCATCAGAACTATGGCTGAGATGGGATGCATGCAGGCCCATGTGTCCGTGTGTCGGCTTCAAGAGAGGCTGACAACACATCTAGCTCTAATGTGGAAGTGCAGAATGTTACATATCATTTGTAATTTGGCACCCTGACATGCTCCTTCCTCTCTGCAGCTCTGCACTCATGGAGCTGGCTGCGATTTAGCCCACTGCAACAGCTGCCAAGTCCACATCCAGATTGTCTTAATTAAAATCAATTGTTCTAGATAAGGACAAGTAAGACACATCAGATAAAAGAAATCAGACAGTAGAAATAACCTTAAATACGCCTCATGTTGAAATTGCTCTGAAAATTGCTAAGAAGGCTGAATATTGTAGGTTTCATTTTTACTGTCTTTAATATGATGAACAAGTTTTAGTTTGTAGTTCCTTGTCTGAGAAAATTCACCTTCTTCCTTTTGTCTCTGGTATCCCAAGTGCTTGGAGACATTTGTCCTTGGTAAGTTGCTTCATTGTTAGCTACTTGAAATTGCATTTAACTTAACACTACTTCTGTGTTTCACACTGGCAAGCACACAAAAACAATTGTAAGGGTTTAGGAACATTTCCTCTAGCCAAACCGATGTCATTGTATGAATAACTGATTGTTCTCTTTTTCCTCCCCTGAAAGTTGTTTTCTCAATATAAACATGCTTTTCTGAGGGACTTCCATGAAGAAAGTCAATTTGGCAAGAGCTGTGTACTGTGCTGGAGAATGATTCCCTGATCTGCCTTGTGATGTGAGCTAAATCTTCCCAGACAAAGTAGTTACATATCTACACAAAGAAAGGGAATTCAGGCATTGCACATACGGTGCATTTCTCACACAAAGGATCAGGACAATCTTTAGACAAAGACAAGAGTAGTAATCTAGTGCAGTTTTCTGGAGAGGGTGGCAAAGCTGTCACAGACCCACAGTGTACTGGAAAAGCAAGTTACTGCTTCCCCCAGTAACTCAGAATCAAGATTTATGAGAAAAACAGAGCCTTTCTAACAGCAAGGTCCCCTTTCTGTCTTGCATGCACATGAAGCAGCAGGAGTAACAAAACCAAAGCTGATTTCTCTCACCCCATGTCATTGCTTTATTACTCCCTTATGACAGTGGGAGAAACCTATCCATCGTTTGCCACTCTTTGCATGCCAGATTTACTTCTTCCCACATGACTGAGGTGTCTCAAGACATCTCTGGTTGCCTATAAGTTACCCATTTGTGTAAACACACAAGAGAGACAAAGTTTTAACGTTAAAATCAGAATCCAGAGCTATATCAAACTAACAAAATAAGTACTCTTCCCATCTCTGTGTCAAAAGATGACTAAGAAACAAAGGAGGTGTTGACAAGGGAGAGGACTGCCTACCCAAAAAGAATTCAGAACATAGGGGCTTCAGAGGTGTGACCAGGGAAATGTCTGACTGCAGAGTACCTAGAGCAAGGCAAAAGCAAAAATTATCAAATGTGAGGATTAAATGTCCTATCTAGGAACTGGAGACAAAAAAACATGGAAATTCTTTTGGAAAAACATGGGAGTTAAATGGAATTCTGTCTCTATGAACATATGTTTCTTCAAAATATTTGGAAAGTTTATCCTGCACAGTACTTCATTTACATAGCATTACTCTGAATGCTAGTATCTGCATACATGCAGTTGCACTCACCCTAGAACTGTGGCAGGCTGCCTGCCTAAGTACAATTATTATACAGCTCCTGAATTTGGGAAATAATACGAAGATCTCCACTCAGCAGACAATTAAAATTTAAATATGTGGAGAAGTAAGCTGTCCTCAGACCTGCAATTACAGAGGTAACTGGATTAGGAGACTCCGTTTCTGTGAACAAGTTTTTCTTCTGAACAGCATTGATTTTCATCAGCATGTCATAACATACAGGGTTTCAGAAAACAGCATTGGTTAGGAACATCTAGCCAAAGCTTACTCATTTTCATACAATAAAAGTCAGCTTTTCTAGGAAAACATTACATGCAGGGCCAACTACTTTTTGTACCAAAATATGATGATTAAAAAATCAATAAAATTATTATTTAGGAATCCAAAAGAGCAGAAGAAACATAAAGAGGCATTAATGAATTTATGACATGACAATTTTTAAAAGTCTTTAGTATTATAGAAACTTTAATACTTGAGAAACCGTTTCTGGTGTTTCTTTAGAGTCCATCAAGGAACTATCCTCTCATGACACTCAAGCATTTTGTATTGTCTTCCTGTCTGTTTCTACATAATACTGGCATATTATAAACCAAAATTCTGGTTCTCTGCAGCTGATATCAACATCAGAAAGACTTTTAAATACATTATATACATTTTTGAGATTAAAGAATTATGAAAAAAGTTTAGAAAGACTTCCAAGATCACCAAATTGAACCTTCAATGAAATACTGCTATGATCACTAAACTATATAGTGAAGTGTCATGTCAATTTGGGTTTTGACACTGACAGGAGGAGTAGTTTGAAATCTCAAGATATTTTTTCTTCTCTGACTAGAACTGTTTCCAGTACCTTTTTCTTTCTCATTTGAGAATACCTCTTGTTTCTCATCTTGTTTCAAAATTTTTAAGATAATTTCTATCACAGTCCTCGATAAGTAATCTGTACCTAGTTATACATTTATGTGCTCTTCCATGAAACTAGAGGTGCAAGCTGAACTGTTTCAAAAATATGATTTTACAATTGTGTTGCTGTTAATTTCTCTGCATGTAACTCAATGGCAATTCAAATACTGATTAAAGAATTTAGTCTTTCCAGATTTGTAAGACATTGTCTTTTCATCAGAATATATTAAGGATCAAATAATCTGTTAGTTCATAATTTAATACAGTGTATGCTGATCTTGCTGTCAATAGTTATAGCTGTAATGAAACAACTGTCTCTGTAGCCTCCTGTTAGTGCTCTGAAACCCATCTTCAGTCTGAAGACATCATTTTCTTTGTGTCAGTTTGTAGCTTATTTATATAAAATTAAACTTTCCCTGTAAGTATTCATCCAGTAGGCTAATACAATAAATTAGCTTGGAATAGTTTACAAATGTGATTGCTTTCAGACTAAAATCTTAAGGAGCATATTTGTCAGATGATTGTATTGTTATCTATGTTCCTTGGTGTGAGAAAAAAACTAAGGAAGAGACAAATGTTCTTCTTCAATGAGAATACTAACAACTGTATTTCTTAGAATCATGTAACTTTAATTACTGAATTACAGTCTGACCTCAGTTATTCGCGCAGTCATATTCACATCTTCAGTCTTCCATGGAAATTTTTTCCACCGTCATTACTCAGTTATTCACCGAGTGGTGTTTAATTCTGCGGGAGGTGCTGTCCTGCACTTCCACTGTCCTGGCCCCAGCCCTGGATGGCCCTGCCAGGAGTCAGGAAATCTTTACCTGTAGTACAGGGACCTACGTGGGTCCCCATTCTGGCCATTCAGGCCACGGCAGCCAGCCTGGACTTGCCAGTGCACATATGCGTATGAGTGTATGCACATATTCATAGCCTCAGACAAAGCACTCCTGCCAGTGCTAGATGCTGCAGTTAAAGAGAAAAAAAACTACTCCCATGCTCCTCACTGCCGTAAGGACCCCGGGATGTTGCAGTGTTCCAAAGTTGTCATATTTCTGGTAATAATTTGCCATATTAATGTCCGACCCATATTCGTGGATTAAAGGTTCTGTGGGACTTGCAGGAGACCCGTAATCCGCGAATACAGAGGTATGACTGCATTAATCTTTACAGTTTATCTGTCACTCCTAGGCACAAATACAATGGATAATAGCCTCTAAGATAAAAGATGTAGTAAACGGTTTGAAAAAACACAGCACAACTTAAGGCTTTTTAAAAGATAGACAGGAGTCCAGAAAAGTTTGGGGCCTGGTCATGGCTTTTTCCTTCATAATATTGTACTAAATACTTGCTTCTCAGAAAAATGCTTACATTTTCAGTTAAATTAAGTACATCATATCAATCACACAGCTGCCTCATATGCACCCAGAGGGTTTCATGGAGGCTAAAATATTTGATAAGTGAAAAAACACTGTTCATTAAAGACGTCTATCACTACAGAGATAATGTAGTTTCAGAGAAGAACTTCACAATCTTAGTGTAGGCCACTTAAATTTCTTCCATGTGTAGAGGAGTTTTTTCAACTATTTTACTGCACTTTGGAGTCACTAAAGCATTTTGATTATGAAAATATTTGTTTAGTCAATTAGCCCTTTGACCCTCCTTATCAATAAGAGAAGTCAACACTCTAGTGGAAAATAAATTACAAATCCAGACAATAATACTTTAGAAAAATACACAAAATATAAATAAAAGCTTGTTTTTACTCCAGTTTCTGATTATATAAAATACAGAATGAGAAGCTGAAGGGAGGAGTGTTGTTTTGTTGTTGTCTTTTTTAGTGAACAATTCCTTTAGCGACTATATCTCAGCAGAACAACTTTAATCCGTTTTACCAGCCTCATGGATTCTTGCCAAAAAGAATGAATATTCTTTTATTCTTATTGGGTTTTTCAGGAAGAAAGGGTTGGACACTGATTTCGTTTAATTTTTCATTATGACCCAGTTTTGATTTATTTATTTATTTGTTCGTTTATTTAAAATTTCCAAAATTACTGCAGATATTGGGAAAGGTTTAGTTTTGTTGTCTCAATAAACAGCAAAATAGCTCATTCGTTCTTTGAACCCTGAGTGTTAACTTTGTATTTTTATATAAACCTAGACTGAATTTCAGTCTCAGTGACTAAATACATCATTCAAACCTGCATACAGGCAATGTGATATTTCAGTACTTCCAAGAAACACAGAAAGTGGTTTATAGCTAGGCCAGATGAGTATGAACTCTATATGTGATCTGTTCTGCAAAAAATTATTTTTTTCTGTTTTCCTTCCTGAAGTGACTTACTCTTCTCACTGTTACAGTTCACTTAACTCAACTTTCAAGCTTGTTGGTAAACTACATTAGAAGTTTTGAACCAAGCTCTGAACAGACAGATTCAGCTACAAAGCAATGTCATACCATCTTCATATAAACTTTACTCCAGTTTCTGGATTCTTGAAATGTTTACCTTTTTAATGGCATTTTACTTATATTCAAAATTTTATCAACAACAGAAAATGAAATCAAAACTTTTTTTCTTGTGGGTTTGTTTTTTTTCTCAACATGAAAAAATACCACATTGTGGTTCCTCCTAAGCCCTTTCCTGGTAAGAACTGGTCATGCCTGATGTTTCTGATTAACGACATTCTTTCCTTGATAAAAATTCACTTTTTTTTTTTTTCTGTGAAAATTCATAAAGTTCTTAAATCAACAGATACAACATGGACTTGACTTTGTTCTGTCATGCTATGAGGGTTGGCAAGCAACTCTAATAACAGAGTCAAAGGCTCTAGTGATGAAAGTTTCCTTTCAAATATCAACATTGCAAGGAAACCTACAAGAGACATTTTTTTTGTCAGAGTTCAGAATTCTTAATGTCAACATCCTGAGCTCTGTAAAACACCTCCAAATCCTGTTGTGAAGCTATAAACTGTTAACTGTATAAACAATTCAAAAAAAGAAAAAACAAAAATGTGAGAGTTGAAGACGGAAATCAAGACAGACAGGCTAACTCACTAACTTCCAAAATTAGGCAGTATCACATAACATTCTGGAATCTGTGAAAAGATCTACAATAATGCCAATTGCATTATACAAGATTCAAATGACATGGAAAAGCAGCCATACACTTTGATGAGAACAAGACAAGTTGACATTAACCATAAACAACATGGATAAATAACACCTCTCAACCATGTGAACTCAGAATCCAGAAATTCAGTAAGACCATTATTTACCAGAAAATTTGATTTCCCCTGAAGCTTTAAATTATATTATTGCAAAATATAGATTCAGTCCATTCTGGCTTTCGTAGTTTTAAGTTCTGTTCTTATCATTCAGGTATTTATATTTTCTATTTAACAGCAAGTTTAGTATTCAACAGTAATTCTAAAATACGCTTTTTATTCAAAACTCTATAATGTCATAATATAAAGCAATTATTCCTATTTCACTCTCCAAAACAAGAAACAAATGTATAGCACAATGTATATACTTTCAAATACAATTTTGTCGGGGGTTTTTTTTTCAAAATTTAAGAATTCTCAGCCATAATACAGAATTTTCACAGAGTCACAGGATATTTTACACAAAACAATAATTTTGGCAAATACAGATAATTTATACAAGTAATTAAGCTTTCTTTCAGAAGCAATCCCCTGCAAGAAGTGCTCAACCCATTTCAAAGTTAACTAGTAAATGCTTATTTGTACTGGGTAACTTGCCACTTCATGAAATCAGTACATCTTGTGAGGCTATAAATTGTACCAGGATTTTTGAAATGCTAGATCTTCTTGGAGTTTGAAGGAATTGCTCAGCTCCCACCTAAATAATGTTTTTAGATTATTAAACATAGTGGTTTAGTTTTGAGGTTTGTCAGGTTTTTTTAATTAAGGGAGGATATTCTGGAGCAAGTCACTGATGTAGTATGGTATTCTTTTCTGTCCTTCCCTACACCAGAAGACATTCTTCCGGGGAAGTTGGACCAAAGTATGCTCTTGTGATATCAAAATAGAGTAAATAGGACTCATTATTTTAAAAATTAAGGTGTTAATGTTTCTAAAAGCACTTCTTTATTTTATGAGTGGTATAAAATCAAAAGGAAATGTAACAGACATCAGGAATCAGGGTCCAAAATTACAACTGGCTATCCTCTTTGTAATCCCAAATGTAAAGTAAGTATTCATAGAATCGTATGGTTTGGTGTGGAAAGGACCTTAAGGATCATCTAGTTCCAACCCTCTACCATAGGCAGAGACACCTTTCACTACACCAGTGTGCTCAGAGCCCCATCCAACACAGCCTTGAACACTACCAGGGATGGGACATCTGTTTACAACTACCTGAAGGGAGATTGCAGTTGGGTGGTTGTAAATCTCTTTTCTCAGGCTGCCAGCACCAGAACAAGAGGGCAGGACCTCAAGGTACTCCAAGAGAGGTTTAGACTTGATGTTAAGAAGTGCTTTTTCACAGGGGGAGTGACCTCTTGTTGGAATGGTCTGCCCAGGGAGGTGGTGGAGTTGCCATCCCTGGGGGTATTTAAGAAAAGACTGGATGAGGAACTCAGTGACATGGTCTAGATGATGGGAGGCTCGGATGGATGGAGTGTGGTGCCTATGTTTCCACGGTTGTGGGTTCGATCCCTGGGAGGGCATTTGTTTGGGAGTTGGACTAGATGATCCTGTGGGTCCCTTCCAACTCAGAATAACCGGTGAACCTGTGTGAATCTACAACATCTCTGGGCGACATGTGCCAGTATCTCATCACCCTCATGGTAAAGAGTTTCTTCCTAATATCTGACCTAAACCTGTCGTCCTTCCGTTTAAAGTCATTCCTCCTTGTCCTACATGCCCTAGTAAAATGTTTCTGTCCAGACTTACTGTAAAGCCCCTTTGGGAACTGGAAGGTGCTCTAAGGTCTCCTGGAATCTTCTCTTCTCCTGGCTGAAGAACCCTCTCAGCTTTTCATCACAGGAGAGGTATTCCAGCCCTGTGATCAATGTAGTGGCTTCCCCTGGCTTTGCTCCAGCATGTCCATGTTCTTGTGTTGAGGGTCCCAGAGCCATTATTGTGCAATATCTCATATACCACAAATGAGGTCATACATTTTGGTTTGGATTTTTTTGCCTGATTTCAGTGGGAATAAAGTCAGGCTTAAAAGCTAAAACAAAAAGATTAAAGAAATTGCACTAAAGAAAGTTGAAGTAAACACAGTGATATTTTGATATTGTTATCANTTTGCATAACAACTATGCGCTTCAGACATATTGTTTGCATGGCTCAAATTAAAGGGCCAGTTTCCATCTATCAGTATCTTCAAATGAGTTTGACTACCCGGTTTGCCAGACTAATTGGGAGAAGTCATGCCAGGAAATTAGAAATCAAACACAAATTGTCTGTGTGAAACTTCTTACTGGTATCTCTATGT
>WEKX01010256.1:5490-32169 GCA_013390025.1 Pitta sordida
TCACAAAACGTCTGTCCAAAAGGATCTCTGCTGAGCCCAGCTCCGGCAGCCAAGTGTTTCTGGGCTCCCAAAAAAATCTGCAGCTTTTTGCAGCATGATTCTCCATCTTCAGTCGTGGCTTCAGTGGATACTGCATCACTGGTTACTCTCTCTCTCTTCCATAGGTTTGCACCATGTTCCTTTCCACAAACAGCAGCGGGATGCCTGGAATTCTTCCTACTCCTTCTCTGGTAGGCCTGGGGGGGCCTTCAGAGCTTTCAGCCTCTCCATACAGGCCCTGGTCCAGCACACTACATCCTGCTAGTAAGTTTTTTTTTTCTCTCTCCCAAATATGATTATTCACAGAGGCATCCCTATCTCTATTATCTTGAATGCCATGGCAGTGACTGAGGCCCAGGCAAGAGCTGAGCTGTTAACCCCCTCGCTGCTGGAGCAGCAAAAAACCTAAACCAGGACAGCCCTCCAGATAGCAGCTTCACATCTTCACTGCAAGATTTTTCAGCGATTAAGGACACCCACTTTGGGACTGTGAATGCGTGACCCGACACACATGAATATTCAAAGTAGGCAGTCAAGAATATGCAAATTTCTCCCCCGCTTCCCAAGCCACTGCATGGACTGTTGGTGCAGTGCTCTCCCTTCACGCACTGGGCTGGACTCACTGCTCGCAGCACCCCGGGCATGGCTGCGCCCGACCAGGCCAGCCCAGACTCACTGCTCACAGTGCCCAGGATGCAGCTGTGTCCACCCGGGCCAGCATGGACTCACTGCTCGTAGCACCTGGGGCGCTTCTATGCCTGCCTGCGCTGGCCTGCACTCCTTCCTTGTAGAGCCAGGGGCATGGCTGTGCCTGCCCGTGTCAGCCCATACTCACTGCTTGCAGTGCCCAGGGCATGGCTGCACCGCCCATGCCAGCAGCGCCGCACAAGAGACAGTGGGGCCACCTTGGCCAATGACTGTGCTAGTGCCATTCCCATGGTGATGGGCTGGCCAGGCACAGCCAGGCGCTCACTTTCCTCTGCTGGAGCAGGGAGGCTCAGGAGCGGGAGGGCTGAGTGCAGGGCAAGCTGTGTTTAAACATGAGCTCATGGGGTCCCAGAGGTGCACGGTCCTGGGGGTGTACACTCCGCCCCAGTGTGGCAAAAAAAAACAACTAGAAAAAACAACTTCAAATTCCTGCTTGCGAATAATCCCACTACCTATAGAAGTAACAATGCTTTGTGGTAAAGCTGTCCCGGTTTGTGTCCCATGTTTACCATGGAGACTAGCTGCCAGCTGGCTTAAAAGCCACACGCATCCCAGCTTAATCACCTATTTTGCCACCTTTTCTACAAAGCTTTTGTTCTTACAGTACACATTAGCAGAGGTTTAGTGTGTTTCCTCAGTTTTTTTGAAAGCAGGAGTTTGAAGTTCACATAGTTTTTAAGCTCAATTTCTGGAAAAAATTGTTCACTTTAGTCTTGACTACCTAAATATGTGAATTTATTGCTGAAGTAAAACATGGTTTTAAATTCTGCTAGTCTGGCTGCTGCAGAGTGTGTCTAGGAGCCCGGCACCAGGACGCCATCCCATCAGCAGTGTTACCATGGTGACAAGGCAGCCACTGAAGCCCCTGCTCTCACATGTTTAAGTGCCAGCAGAGCTATGCAGTTTGCCCCAGCCGCTGCTGTGCCATGCCGGGCATGTCCCCCAGGAGGGAACATGCTGGGCAGAGCTCAGAAGGAGGAGGCACCACAGCCCCGTTCCAGAGGGGAATGGTCCCTTTGCCAGGAGGTGTGCCTTCACATTACAATGAACAAATCCATCTTCCCGGACAGCGGTTTGTACGGTTCCTCAATTCCAGAGAACAGGCACAACATACTTCATTCCATTCCCCAGTTACCAGGAAGGATACAGCACACTCAGTGCCACACTGTTCATTGTTCTGGGGTATCTGCGCCTTGAACCACATTCCAGTCTCAGTCCCAGGAGAAGCACCTGGCAGCCACTACATCTTGGGAAGGAAGATTGCTGCAAACTCGTGTCAAGATCGTAACCCAAGTTTTTCGGCATACCTGCATCATCCAAGTCCCTAATGACTAAATTGAGACAAAAGTCCTCTTCTGACCAATGCTAACACTCACTTTCCCTGGAGACGGTTCATTATATGTAACAAAGACCATGAGAGAGTAACTGTTCTCAGATAGCTGAGTCAATCTGCTTCACACTCTTCAGCAGATCAAATATAACTCTGTCTTTGGAACTAGTAGTTGGAGCTACTATGAAGAACCTTCCCCAGTCTTCAGAGGCACAATTCTACCAATCCCAATTCCTTGGGTCCAGGAGAGACCATGAGTATGAGCATGTTCATCTGCCTTTCTTATCTAAAGCTCAAAAAGCACTGCTAGGAATGAGAGAGAAATTGCTTTGGAAAGACCAAAGATCTCTTCTGGCAAAATCAGTGTGTGACTCATTGTCCAGCTGCTATTTCAGGCACAATTTGATTTGTATCACAAAGAACTTGAGGCACTTCTTGGACTATGAGAGTCAACAATAGGAAAACCCAAATTGTTCTTAGGAATCCCCACTGAGATCTTAATTCAATCAACTCTTTCCTTAGCTGAAGCTGCAGAGCTAAGTTGCGCACTTATTTTAAATATCCTTTCTAGGTATTACTCCGGTCCCCTGCTCTTTCTAGTAGAAACTACCAAATAGCAACAATGGCCTTTGTTTTCTTTGATTGAGACGTCAACAGTCCTGCTGCTCAGAGCAAAGTCCAGTCCATCAGTGTCATGTCCACTCAGCTATCTGGAGCCTTGAGAAGAAGCAGGCTACATTTAACAATAGGATAACAGATTAGGATAGAAATCAGTCAGGACTGAGTTTTGGTTCTTCCAGGAAAACACCTGGATAGTGACACTTCATCAGCTGTAGGAAAGCTATTGATCCAAATTTGACCTTATGGCAGGAAGAGTGGGTAGATGGCTAGCACTCGTATTAGTATTCAAAGAGGTCTGGAAGGGAAAATATATTTCATATCAGCAGTCACCTACCTCTCATATGATTATCTGGTGTAAAGCAAGGCTTTTTTCCCTTTAGGCTCCTACCAAATAGAAGAAGCACAGGCCTAGCACAGGCCTGCTTTTACATTCCTTTCTACTTTGCACTTTGGAAGTAGTAATTGCAGTGATTCCCCGTTACTTGCGGGCTGTTGGGTCTGGCCCTCTTCACATGAGTCGTGGAATCCGCAAAGATAGCAAACCCACTACGTAGTCGAGTACACCATGCCCGTAGCCACGGCCCCTCCCCTAATAAGGTCTGGAGGACGGTCCTGAGAGCGGGGCTTGTTTCAGATGTCTGGCTGTGCTCCGCCAGGGCAGGGGCTGGCGCGGCGCGCTGCACAAGTGGTGGGTGCTGGCGCAGCACACCGCACTAGTGGGCAGTCCCGGCGCCACCTGCTGCCGCATGAACAGGGAGTCCCAGTGCCGTGCACTGCGTGAGCGATGGGTACCAGCACCACGTGAGCAGCGGGGCTGGGGGCCGAGCAGACTGGGGTCGCAGTAGGTTCTGTACACGTGCCAGGTCCCACAATTCACTGGAAAATCAACAACAAGTATGGCATCATGCAAATTAAGGATCGCAACTATGCAGAGGATCACAGTATCTCCACTCTTCATTTATTTTCAGTTTTAAAACTCTTGCCAGCTGAAGAATTCTGTGGCAGATAGATGTTGAGACTACAGGCGGTGCAGAAAAAACCAGCCCTAATAGGTGAGAAATCTGTGAATTTATCTGGTGTGTATTCTAGTTTGGTCACGAGCTCTCAAACTCTGTGTAGGAAACAAGCTGACAGCCTGACAGATTGAGAGAGTCCATATTAAACAGAACCCTTTTTGTCTTGAGTCTTTCACCCAGGTGAAATGTACTTCAAAAACTGCTTCCTCACCTTTTTTAATATCTTTCCCTGAATACTGGAACGATTTGTTTTACTGCTGCTAATATAGATAGTGAGTTTCAAGGTCTTGTGAATATTTGATGGAAACAGATGCAGAGTACAAATAAATTCACATATATAACTTCTAAGATTGATCAAAAGTGATTTTCCAGTAGGATTTTAAAAACTGGTATTTATCATGGGCTGGAAGGTGAGGCCTTCACTACAGTACGAGTGTGACACATGCAGCCCAGATTTTCACACTTGAAATGCTAATACATATAGTCACTGTGAATCAGAAGCTATGCTTATGAACCAGGCTAAAGAGAAAGAATATTTTTTTACTATGTGAAATAGCAGAAACTAAGTGAAGGCAAAGCAGCGACATGATCTAGCTGGTGGGATGTTGGACTGGATGGTCCTGGGGGTCCCTTCCAGCTCGGAGTGGCCTGTGAGCCTGTGAGGGAACTAGGTTTATGTCCACAGCTCTGGGGTGTGGGTTCAATCCCTGTATGGGCATAAGCTGGGGAGTTGGACTAGATGATCCTTGTGGGTCCCTTCCAACTTGTAATATTCTGTGATTTTGTGATTCTGTGAAAGCAGTGTTTTACACAAAACATCTCCAGCTATAATATCAAAGTGTTACTTAGTGAACACACAACACTTGAAACTCAGAGGGGGTCACTTTCTCTCACTTAGCAGCTAGAGTCATTACGGCAAGAGTAATAGGTACTAAAGGAAATAAGAGAGTGAATTCAATTCAGTTCATGACTTACTCCCTGTGAATTATTTATTTGGCTCAAAAAATAGCCACAGTTTTTGCTGCACAAGGAGAAATTTCAAAGTCATTCTACGATAGCTGTTTACCAGTTCCTGAATGAAGATGAAACATTGTGAGAGGGTAAAAAGTAGAGCTGGAGTAGACTGCTTTAGACACTTCAGGTGAAATGCTGAGTTAAGCAAATTTTGCCACCAGCTCCAGAGACACTGCTTTCCTTCCAGCTCAGTAGTGATCATAGCGGTCTAATAAACAACTGAATCACAGAATAACAGAATCAGAGAATACTATGAGTTGGAAGGGACCCACAAGGACCCACAAGGATCATCTAGTCCAACTCNGCAATCATGTGAGTTTTTATATATGCCTTTTGAAAGTCAAAGCTGACATCTTCACACAGCTGTCTGTATGATGCTAATGCTATCTCTAAAATGTACTCGTGTATTAGAGTCTGATCCGACAGAGTACTGTGGTATCATTCAGAAGAGCATTTAAATGCATGCTTATATTTGTGCATCCACATCCATTGCCAACATGAAGTAGGTATTTAAGTGTTTGGTTGGACCACAGCAAAGAGACCAATGCCTTGTAAAATGAGCTGTGACAGACCATGTATTTTAACTGGCAAAGCAACATATTTGTGGTAGTTTTAAAACAACTGGAGCAAAGCTTTGAAGTACTTAAGGACAAAGAAACATAGATGGAGTTTGGCTTGTTGGTTTTTTAAAGCAGAAAACAGGCATAAATTTTAACAATTTAGTAACACACAGTAATGATAGTATATGTGGTAAAGTAAAAACAAATAATTTTAATCATGCTATTCTGCCTTCCTCCTTCAAAGATTACTCTAATATCCTAGTCTTCCAGATTACAGTAGGTATCATGAAATTATTATGACGAGAACCTAGATGTTGTCACTGTAGTAATTATTGTCATTATTATTCCAAATAATAAAGTTGCTTTTATTACCACAGACCATAAGAGGGATGAGACATTCTATTGCTGAATCAGAATAATAAGAACTCCAATTTTTCTGCCTGCTTTAAACACAATATGTCAAAAAGGTAAAACACCCTCTTGAAAGCTAACATGGAAATTCCTGTGGCTGGACCCTGGTTCCACAGCATTGTTTACGTGAGGAATGCACCTTAAGTCATCATGTAAACATGATATTTTCTTTAAATCCTTTAGTCCTACTGTGATTGACCAGAGTATCTAGAGTGAGACAGGATTGTGGTTTGCAGGCATTTATTCCTTTTAACTGTACACTGGCAGCAGCCTTTTTCAGCAGGAATAATGCCCAAGTCTTTGCAGAAATCTCACCTTTCTCTCCTGCTTCTCTTTTCATAACCTTTTAAACAAGGAATGTTTAACAAGGAAAGTTTTGATATCTCTATGTCTTACAGAAAGTGCAAAAAATTTTAGTCTGTTTGCTTTAATGCATCAAGTCTAGTGTTCATGGGATTACACCAGAAGCCAAGCTTTTCTCTTAATTAGAATATCTTTAAAATACAGTCTAGGGAAGTTCAAAAATAGAAGACAGTAACAAATATTTTTATACTGTAGCAGAAAATTGTGGGGTTTTTCCTGAGAACTAACTCAGAATCTTTGAACATCAGGGCCTCAGATGTGTGCCAATGTCGTGGTTCAATCCTGGCTGGATGCCAGAGACTCACCCACAATCTCTCCTGGAGGAGAAAAACTGGAAAATAAAACTGGTCACAGGCAAAAGCGAGGCAAACTACCAGTGAAGAATAGAAAGGATTTATTTATTAACTAGCAAGATCAGAACTGTGAAGGAAACATCATTTAAAAGGCAACCTTTTCCCCACACCCCTCCTTCTCTTACAACTGATCTAATATTCCCTTTTTTCACCAGGAGACAAAGGCGGAACAGGCTTGTTGGTATTTCTGACCAGATTCAGGGTACGAACCATCTCTCTCCCTTCCATAAAGNCCAAATAGAAAAACTAATTTGCCCAAGGAAGTTTATGAATAGCATCTTCAACATGAAACCAAACATGATGTGGATCCTTGTGGTGGGCTTACTGGCCATCCTTGCATGTGTCCGCGACAGCAGGAAACATGTTTGCAGGCAAGGTGGCAAAAGCCCTGATCTGTTCATGTAACCTTTCCTGAAAGGAGAGCTAAATTGCATTCTCCTGATATCTCCCTGCTTCTCATGTACACTCAGGTCTTGGGCAGATGCTCATATTTTGATGCAATGATTTATAATTCTACCATCATTATGCATTCATCTTCCTTCCGCAGGGATTAGTAAAAACTGTGTCCCAGTCTGAACACATTACTGTTTAAGACTAGTGAGGCAGAGTTATTTGTTCCTGTCTGCGAAATTCTTCCCCTGTGCACCATCTTAATTATATGTACAACACAGTTGTCCAAAGGTTAATCAAGTATTTCACAAAAATCAAACTGTGATGCGATAAGAAACTATTCCATACTCTGCAGATCAGTGTTATTCACAGTTTGCTTTACTATTAAAACACATGCTGTTAAGACACATGCTGTTAAAAGTGAAAAAGCAGTTTATTACTCTTGAGTTCACAATAAAACTTCTTTGGTCCTATAAGAATCAACAGTATCATGCTATCAGAACTGCTGTTGACTATAATTATAATCACTCGTCTCCTGTATAGTAATATTCCTCATTTTTAGGACAGTCTTACAATATGCAACTCGTTAAAAAAAATTTTGCTTCCTACTTATTGTGTCCCTCAAAGACTTTTCTGTAAAACATGAAGAGATTTGCATGCCAGAAGCATGTCTTTCATACAGCAGAGCTGTACCTCAACACCATACTATGAATTAGAACATGAATATAAGTGTTCCAAACTGGAAAATAAAAATATTAACAAAAATGCCTGCAAGGATGTGGCAAATGCTGACAAAAAGATTTAGGTACTGCTGTTTGTGGTATTCTGCTGTATTGTAACCCAATTTCAAATTAGAGGAAATGTAAAGAATTAAACGAGTTGGAACATTAGGTCCTATCAATAGACCATATAATAAACAATATAAGACAATTACAACAGGGAAATTACATAAACTATCAATGCATTAGTCATCCATAGGCATTCACAACAGAAAAAAATGTGTTGCCATGGAAGATGCTGCTGATGTTTAAAAATGAAAGAAGTGAGTCTGACTGTGTGGATGTAACTCTGTTAGTTAAAAGACATATCACAAAAGACATATCACAGCTGAGGCAGGCCTGATTTAGCAGCTCTATTATTTACAAGCCATCTTTTTCGTTTCAGTGTTATTAAGGCCTATGTGGCACACCATGTTTCTTGGTTAAACCTTAACATAAGGTTAAATAATTCAGATTTAGAGAGCTGAAACAATACCAGGAGATAAGCAAGATTATTAGGAGAAGAAAAACTCAAAAGACATCTCTGCATTGATGCTAAAGGCTTTTTTTCAAGTCTGCAATAGTGTTGCTGACTATTAAAAAAAAACAATGCAAAGAACTGGGATTTGCAGAAATTCTCTTTTCCGTATATCTTTTTCCTTCATTATTCTTTCATTCAGTAGGATGTTTTTGACTCATTGTGCTGAGTAGGATGAAACATCAGGACAATTAAAGCATGAAACTTCTTCCCAAAATACGATACTGAATAGCTTTTGTTCCTTTAATTGTGGGATTCCAACATACCACAGACATTTACATTTGTATTTTCAGTGGGAACACAAGTAATTTGGATTTAAAACCCCTGCTAAAAGTGCTACTCTAGGGATTAGCCATACAGAGCTAGCACCCATCTGACACTGCCAAAGGTGTTATCCTCAGATACCACAGCAAGTTTCAATAAAAGAATCAAGTCATCAGCAAGGAGAACTGCAATTATTAGTAGCTCAGTTTCTTCACAAATACAAACAACACCATTGCCCAGATGCTCCACAGCACAACAGAGCAACAGAGACACTGGCTGAGGTGTAGCAAAGCAGGACAGCTACTCCGGGGAGATGAGAGAGGAGATTCTGGGCACAACTTGCCAAAGTTGTTGTACATCAAGAAGCCATTTCAGTACCACAAGGACACATTCATTCCTAGACTCTCTGATTCTCACAATTACAGATGGACGTTCCTTCTTGCAATTTTAGCTATTCTGGCAGCACCATGATATTTTGTTCAGCATGAAGTTAGAAGCCACCCTTGAAGCTGAGAGCAAGCAGTGCAGCCAGAGGCTACTTCAGAATTTTTTCCTGCCACGAAGACTGTTGTCAATACATGTCCTCACCACAACATTTAGCCAAGTACTTCAGAAATACAAATGAAAGCAATACTGTTCTTCTTTCTCTTATCTAAAGTATAGTAACTGACCGATTTATGAGAACAGAGAGAATCATTAGTGCAGAGAAATGCAATGGCAGATGTTGCGACTCCAACTAATTGGCTCTTTGAGCTAGGACACGTTGTTCAGTTTGTTTTCTTCTTTTCCCAGACACTTCATATCTTGAACATTCTATTTCAAGTATTATATGGGCAGTTTTTGTCATAAATTATTTGTTTAAGTTCTCCAGGGTGTTTACGCACTTGAGTTTCCTGATATGCATTTAGAAAAAACAAAACAAAACAAAAGACGAAATTAATTTCAAGGGCCAGCTTGCACATGGTGAAATGTTCTTGCAGAAGTTGTAGCTTCAAAGCATAGTAACAACTTCTGTTTTCTTTTTTCTGCTCTTGTATCCACACTAACATTATTCCGCCAAGTCTTCCATAATTCTTTGCAATTCAGAATGAATGACAAAAAAACATGATAGCAACAACAGAACAATGGCACAAAACAAATACAGCTAGACTTTTCAGCTGTGGACAAGGCAAAAGAAGGTAATCTGGTCTTTACGTAGAGACATTCATAAAGGGTTTATAGAGAGCCTTTATGTAACCCAAGTGTCGTGGCAAATGATGTGGAAAAAAAATTAAAGACCTTGACATATTGGGAAAGCAAAAAAAAAAAAAATCAGGTGTCACACATATCTCAGCAAATAAATGTTCTGAACACTTTTGAGTGTCTATCTCTTTTCTTGAGATCACAGCTGGATGAATCATAAAGTTTAAACATCCCCATAAAGGATCACTGAGTTCAGTTCCCTGTTTCTTGTGGTACTACAGTGAATCCCCACTGCATTGCGACCTCTCCATTACGACCCCGTCCATTTGCGAGGCAAATTTCTCGCAATTATGATTCACTGCCCCACGAAATTGAGGCAAGCGAGGTGGGACAAGCGCTGTGTGCTGGGAGGGGGCAGCTGTCGCACCAGGAGTAGGCTCCTGTTTCCCTGCCCTCTGGGACCGTACGGGCAGCGCTGCCTCTCCTGGGACCAATGGATGTTAAAGGGAAGCAAACTCCGATAACGATCCCACCCCTCCCCCTGGGTACACCCCTTCCACGCTGCAGAGGAATGGCGAGCATGCGTGGTGGCAGCAGCCAGGTTTCTGAGCCCCCTCTGACTCAGGAGACCCTGCACCCCGAGAATCTGTGGGCTTCTCCGGGCTGCTGCGACCACCCGCTCACAGCCCGAACCCCGTGCCGCTGCTCCCTCCCGCCAACCCCGGTGCTCGTGCCTGGGTGTCCCGCTGTGGCGTCCTGGCCCCACGCTGGCCCACTGGGGCTGCCGGCACAGCGCAGCCATGGGGCTAGGATGCCACGCTGGGACACCCGGGCACGAGCGTCGGGGTTGGGGGGAGGGAGCAGCGGCGCGGGGTTTGGGCTGTGAGTGCGCGGTCGCAGCAGCCCAGAGAAGCCCACAGATTCTCAGCAGGGGGCGGTCTCCCAAGTCGGAGGGGGCTCAGAAACAATTCCCTTTGCTCCTCCATGCTCAGAGAGCCTGAGGGGAGAAGCAGAAAATTGTCCACAGCACTCCGGAGTGCCGGGGGTGGAGCAATGGGCATGGCCTGCATGCATATTAATGACCTGCACTTCTTTGTGAGTTTGGCTTTTTGCAAGGCCCGTGGCATGACCCGTTCCTCGCAAATGAGGGGGTATAACTGTACCTAAAACTAAATCTTGCAACTAAAGGCATCATCCAGACACACCCTGAACCCTATCAGGCTTATTGTTGTGATCACTTCACTGGGAAGCCTGTTCCAGTGATTGACCACCCTTTCAGTTAAGAAACTTTCCTTAATGTTCAATCTCAATTTGTCTGACACAGCTTGATTCCTTTTCCTTGTGTCCTATCACTGGTCACCAGATAGAGATCAGCATCTCTTTTATTGCTCCTCTTGAGGAAGCTGTAGGCTGCGACAAGGTTACCCCTCAGCCTTTTTGTCTTCAAGCTGAACAAACTAAGGGACTTGAGCTGCTCTCCATGCTTTGCCCTTGAAATTTTTCACCTTGATCACCCATCCCTGGACACACTAATACATAGTTTGATGTCATTCTTATATTGTTGTGCCCAAAAGTGCACACAGGACTTAGCATGAGGCCACACCAGTGCAGAGCAGAGCAAAAATTCCCCTCCTCAGCCAGCTGGTGATGGTTTGCCTGATGTCTTCCAGGACACAGCTGGCCCTCCTGGCTCCCAGGGCACACTGCTGACTCAATTTGCCATCAACACAAAGAGATCTTTCTGCAGTTCTGCTACGCAATCTCTTATACTCCTTTTTGTACATGCAGCCTGTGAGATGCTAGACGTGAATCTCACTTTATTAATCATTTGGATCAGAACAAACCAGATTGGCTCAAAACCTGCAGCTGCATAGTTTGGCTTGGAGCACATGGCAGGTGGCTGCCATGACCATGCCCTGGAGCACATGGCCCAAGACGGCCAAGTCCATAGAGAAGCCCACAACCATATCGCTGCCTTAAGGAAGGCCTGCCTGGCAGCCCACCCACACCACACCCTCTGGAGCTCCTGACTGGAGGGTCACTGTCCCACATGGGAGAAGTGGCCACAGTAGCCAAATCATAAAAAAATAAAATGCACACGACATCTCCATTTTTTGTTCAGCTTCATGTCTGGAGACCTGGAAACATGTAACTTTTGGTGGTACGTATCTACAGTGAATCCCCAGTGCATTGCGACCTCTCCATTACGACCCCACCCATTTGTGAGGCAAATTTTTTGCAATTATGATTCAGTTGTCTGCGAGTTTAGCCGGCCGACGCATGCGCAGTGCCTCTGCTCTGCCGAGGGGCGGTGCCACAGTGCCTGTGGGGCAGGACTCACCCCGCCTTGCGGGGAGGGGGCCACAATGGTGGTACCGTGCCCCCGTCCCTGACCCAGGAAACTGCCCCACGAAAGTGAGGCAAGCGAGGGGGAGCAAGCATTGTGTGCTGGGAGGGGGCAGCTGTCACTGCACCAGGGGGAGGCTGCTGTTCCCCCGCCCTCTTGGACCGTATGGGCAGTGCTGCCTCTCCTGGGACCGGTGGATGTTAAAGGGAAAGAAACTTCGATACCAACCTGACTCCCCCACCTCCCCCACCCTGTGGGCTTCTCTGGGCTGCTGCCACCGTGCTCCCACAGCCCAAACCCCGCGCTGCCTCCCCCACACCCTGACCCTGGTGAGCGTGCCCATGCCGGCAGTCCCACGCCGGCAGCCCCCGCGCTGGCAGCCCCCACGCCAGCAGCCCTCACGCCGGCAGCCCCACAGACGCCACACTGGGACACCACAGGTATCACCAGGGGCAGGGCGGGGAGGGCGCGCAGGGAGGGCGCGCGGCGTGGGGGTGCGTGGTTTCTGCAGCTCACAATGGCGTTTAGAGCCCTGCGGCACTGTGTCCTGGTCCCTGACCTGGTCCTGTGTGTCTCCTGTGTGGACCTGTGTGTCTCCTGGGACCCAGCACAGCACCACCACAAGAAATGCCATTCCTTGTTACTCAAAGCCCAGTCAAATCCCGGGCAGCGCTGCCTCTGCCGGGACCGGTGGATGTTAAAGGGAAAGAAACTCTGATACCGACATGCCCTCCTGCCACAAGCTGTGTCACAGCTTATGTGTCACACTTAAGTGTCACAGCACTGCAAAGTTAAGGTTTTTCCAGGCTCCAAGAATGCCGACCAGAGCTCAGAGACACCCCTTCCTCACCGCAGAGGCAGGGCAAGCGTGCGTGGGCCAGCACAGGGCCCCTGGGGCTGGGCTGGTGCGAGCATCGGGGCCAGGCTGGGGGGATGAGGGGGGGGCAGTGGCATGGGGTTTGGGCTGCGAGCACACACGGTTGCAGCAGCTGCTCAGAAACAGTTCCCTTTGCTCCTCTGTGCTGAGCAAGACCATGGGAAGGAGCGGAAAATTGTCCGCAGTGCTCATAGTGCCGTGGGGTGGAGCAATAGGCATGGCCTGCATGCATATTAATTACCTGTGCTTCTTTGCGAGTTTGGCTTTTTGCAAGGCCTGTGGGATGACCCATTCCTTGCAAATGATGGGACATAACTGTATTTTCTTTCTTTTTCTTCTTTCTTCACACTTTCTCTTTTCATCTTCACTCTTTCAATCTCTCTTCCTCCTCTACTCTTTTATTTCTCTTGTGGGCGACTTAAAACCAAAGGAACTTATACTAAGCTGGGCTACTGATTGCTTTAGATTCGTGTTTTGTGGACTGTGTTTTTGTTTGCTAATACTCTTACAAAATTTTATGGTGTTGGTGTTTATTAATGCTTTAATATAATGCTTTTGCATAGTTGTGTGTTTTTCCTGTAAACCCTTTGGCCAAAACACCAGTTTTCATACTAAATTAAGGGAAATTCTCTTAAAGAAAGAGTGGTAGCTTTTTCACTTCATGTGACTTCATAAATAATAATGAACCAAAGCCTTTAAAAGCCTTACATGAAAGTAATTTTCCCGGTTAAGCCTATACAGCTTCGAAACCGGATTGTTGCACAACCAAGATTACTTCATCTCATTTAGAGAAGCACTTGCTGTTGTTAATTCATATGGTTGGTAATTGCCCAGCTCTCTGGTCTATCCAGATCTTTTGTGTATGGCCATTTTAGCCTCGAGGAAATCTACAGCTTCTCTCAGTTTAGTATAATTGACAAATTTCATAAATGAATGTTTGATTCCTGCATTTAGATCATTATAAAAACGTTAAAGAGTACTGGTCCTAGAATTTACTCCTGGGGAATACCACTGGTGACAGGTCACCAGCTTGATGTAATCTTATATAACTGACATCAGTAAACTGTTAACTTAACATGTTATGGATTTGTCTAGCTGTGTGTTAAGCATTTTGTCCAGAAGGATATTGTAAAACAGTATCAAAAATTTTGCACTGCCCACAAACAGCAATATGGAATACAAAAACACATCCACCACATACATATTACAATGCCACCCTATGACAAATCCACAAGTCCCAGATCTACTGGCTTCCCTTGGTCAGTTAGGTGGGTGACCTTGTAATAAAGGGAAATGAAGCCAGTTAAACAGAACTTCCCCGGTGTGAACTCATGCTGGCTGTGACCAATAACTGCACTTGAGGAAAGAAATGTAACACATATATTACAATAATATATTGCACTAAAGCAGACACTATCCTCAAATCAAAAAGAACAAGGATATTTTATTCTTCTTGAGAAAAATATCAGAACTATAGATTCATAAGAGAACAACAACTTGGCACAAAATAAAAGAAAGGAAACTAGAATGCATGCTAGGAAAATAGATCAAAAATCAACTTGAAAAAAACATACACAAACAAAAAAACACAAAATTTGCCATACTGACCTTGAGCTACAGATAAACTGTACTATATATATAAAGAGAAACTAAAGTGATCCAACACCTGCCAGCATAATAGTGACCCTAGTTACGGATGAATACTTCTCTCCTGCGTAAGTATATTGACATAAGGATAGAAACAGATTTAGAGCTTTTATGTCAATGTTTCAGTAAACATATTGTATTCAATAAAGCTTGTATCATTTGCCTATGTTTTGCCTGTGCTAAATAACAAAGGTAAGTTAAAGCATTTCCTATGCAATCATCTGCATAGCTCTGTTACACAAACTGTTGTCATTACCTGCTACCCATGTTACTAAACATTATACATAGAGCACACTGAAAAATCAATTGCCAATTTGCAATAAATATTAGAAATAAAAAGTTGTTTCAAGCTTCAATGTTTTGTTAGTGAAAAAAAACCAAACCCAAATCTGAAAAGAAATACACCTCTAAATATGGGAACATGATCCTTTCAATTAAAGCCACACTGAGAAAAACAAAAGTTAAAGGTCGCGAAGATGCAACATCATTTTAAAGTTCATCTACTACTACGCCATGATGGCAGATTAATTTGTTGAGAGAAACTAAAATGAGAGAAAAGTAATTCAGAGTGAAAAAGGTTAGTCACAACTGAAGCATGGACACTCCTCAGTGTCCAAAATTAGATACATTCATTTCAGAGGGACTCATTAAATCCAAACAACCATACTGCTGTCAATAGTTATTCTGTATTATTAATGCAAATATTTAATTTCTTGAGAGATGAAGAAATAGCACATGCCTCTGAACAAGAGACAAGTACTATACTTTTACTAGTATCTTTTTTTGCTATAAATATCTACTATAAGTAACTACCTTACAATATGTCAGTTTAAAAAACCACTGCCAATCCTGAATGGCACAAACTACTTCTGAACTCCTAGTAACAGTGAGATTAAAAGATAATAGATTTTTTTACCTTAGAGGTCTCTTGAGATCTAGAATTATAAAAGGATGTGCAGTTAAGATAACATTAGACCACAAATATAACTTCCCATATGTAGTTAAATCTCAAAGTCAGTGGATCTAATCAGGAGTACGTATTAGTGTTTAAAATCACTACAGCAAATCACCAGCAGGAGCAAAACAATCGATTCTGCATGTGCAAAGAGATTACTCATCATTCTATGTCTGGATAACATTTTCACAAACAAGTAGAAAATTAGCCTTCTAGAATAGGAATTGTACATGACAAGAGGTCAGAATCAAAAATAAAAACATGGCCAGCCACAGCTGAAAATGTGAAGAAGATTTTAATTTTATTAGCATTTGTAAACGGACTATTACTATTCCCTTGACTCCCTTGCTATTCATCTTCTGGTGATGCCTCTGAATACAAACTAAACAGAATGTTTCCCTTGACCTTCATAACTTGCCAATAAAGTGAGACATTTTCACATACCAAATAGAACATCCCGTCCTGCCAAAAGAAAATCCCAGGTAAATTAAAGGATTGAAAATGGGGCTTCACGCCAGAGACAAAACCCTTATTTAGCACAATTGGACAAAAACTCACTCCAGATGAACTCAACTCACTACACAGCATCGATCAAGCCACTGCATACTTTTTCTACGCATCAGGAAGAAAGAAGTGGTAGGATAACCTTTTCAGTTTTATGTTTTCTGGTATTCAGTTTTCTGGTATTATTGAAAGTATATCCACAATCATTCAAGGCTTGGGAGATAGTGGTTATGTCCTACAAGGCTCTCCATGACACAGCAGGTCTTGCTGAAGAAGAGAAAATGTCACAAAACCAGTACCAGCTACTCAACAGAAATCTATGTGAATGATACAACATGTTGTAGCAATAAATTACCTGAGAGTCAAGATGCTCTTAATAACTTTAAGATGCCCAGTCAGTGGGCCAGCAGACCATTCCTGATTTTTGTTCTTTTAGCAAGAACCAGCTACCTTTTTAATACACCTATGAATTGCTTACCCTGTTTCTCCTACAACTTCTAAGCAAGAAACTGGACAAACTAAAAGGACTCAAATATCCAGAAATCCATGCCCACTCAGCAGTTTTGAAGTTCCCAGAAAAAAGTTTTGCAAAAGATAGTTGGAAAAGCTACTGCTTTCTTCTATGTTATGTGCTCAGGACGTATCTTTATTCTCAAATGTTGGTATTTTGCTAAGATTTATGCCTACTTAAATTAACCCTTGAGCTCTTTTGAAATCTGTATTTACTCACTTGATACCAGTGCCTTAATATTCAGCAAAAAATCCAATCATCTCTTGGCAAGGTATTACTTTTCTTAACAAACTACAGTTTCGGGGAAAAAAATAATATTCATCACTTCATAGTTTATACTTCCAGCTTCATTAACAGTCATATCTACACTTGGAAATACTCCCTAAATGAGCCTTATTTTTCTGTTGTTTTTAATTCAAACTATATAATAAAATGAATCCCAAAAAGGCTTTTCATCAACTATAGTAATTTCAACATGTACTCACATTCACTGAAATCTTCAGCTCACTGGAAATGGGAAGGTATCACATCTCTAGTAAAAAAAAGTTGCATTTTATTAATATTCCATCTTATCTTGATTATTAAAGCATTACTGCTTTTTAGAAGGATGCATGCCCATGAAATGGGCATGAAGTGGAACAAAATGTGATTTAAAAGTGAGTACACATACATACTGAAACTTTCAGCTATGCACTTTACCAGATGTCAAGGGAGAAATATTTCAGAATATTCACTGAAATACCCAAAGATACTTTCCAGTGCAATTTAGTCTGAACTACAACAATAGCTTTAATGGCTGTTCTCATGTTAGCGAAAGTCAGTGCAAGTCTTGCTCCTGACTTCAGTACAGAAACACATTCTCAAGTAAATTGGCATTTTGGATACTTCCAAAATGTGCAGTGAATCCCTGCTGCATCGCAATCTGTCCTTTACAACCCTGCCCATTTGTGAAGCAATTTTTTTGCAGACCAGCTTCTGGGATCTGCGAGTTTCCCCAGACCATGCATGTGCAGTGCCTCTGCTTTGCTGAGGGGCGGTGCTGGCGCTCCCTGTGAGGCGGGATGGGCCCACCCCCCTGGGAGGGCACACAGGGAGGGTGCGCAGTTTCTCCGGCTAAGCCTGGCGTTTAGATTGCGCATCAGGATCGGGATGGGGGAGCTGCAGCACGGGATTTGGGCTGTGGGAGCACGGCCCAGCAGCCCAGAAAAGCCAACAGATTCTCAGGGAGGGGAGGGGTGTCTTCTAAGTCAGAGGGGACTCAGAAACAATTCCCTTTGCTCCCCTGTGCTGACAGTCCGAGGGGAGAAGAAGAAAATTGTCCGCAGCACTCCAGAGTGCCGGGGGATGGAGCAATGGGTGTGGCCTACATGCATATTAACGACCTGCACTTCTTTGCGAGTTTAGCATTTCGCGAGGGCCATAGCCTGTCCCATTCCTCACGAAGGACAGGGTTTAACTCTATATCAAGATCAATTTAGCCCAAAATGTTCAGGATCCACTTGCTGATGGCGCTTGAGGTTTATGACACCTTCAATCAATTCCTCTAATAAAAAACATCAGTTAAAACCTCCCCTACAACATGTAGGTCTCAGCAAAACATTTAGGTAAGAAAGAAAAGAAATGGCAAGAGGTGCCTCTGACTAAGTCTAAACATGTGTGACCTGCAGGGCACCATTGACAAAAAACATCTGTCCTAAATAAACGAACGAGACCAGATCCTGCCAAAGGTCCCCAAGGGCCCTACCTTGCTGCTGGCTGAAGCAGCTGTGGCAAAGCTTTTGTTATCAGCATTGCAGCTCAAACAACAGGCAATGCAGCATTAATCTCCACCATCTGTAGGAATTCAACACCATCTTATTGAAAGCTACTACCACTGTTATTGTACCACCAACAGCAGAAATAAAACTCATGAGCACATCGTGAAACAATTCTTGATCAACAGCACAATCCTCCACAACACAGCTTTCTCTCCCCCAAAACAAAAACACTGTGAAAAGGCAGCAGTATGTAATGGAAAGAGCCAAAAGAGGCTGGTAGGAACTGTGGATGCTTCATTTTTGTACACAAAATGGCAGAAGCCACCCACCTTTAGTATCAAAGAAGCAACACATACCAGTAAGGTACCCTACAGGAACCACAAGGTTTATTTTGCACCAATTATTTCTTCCAGAATATGCAGTACTAGATTCTTAATACTTGAGAGTAGCTAGTCATAAAATTCTGCACTTCAAAATAATTCACCAAAAAATTACTATAAATATAAATGCTGTTTTTAAAAAGCAATACTGAACAATTCTAAATGCTAGCTAATTCTGTGAAAATGTGCTTGATGGTAGATGATGTTCACTGACAGAAGAAATCAAACTATATTTTCCATTTGGGGCTGGTATATTTTCCATAGTTATACGAATTTCAGTATAGAACGAGTACAGTAGAATTAACTGTTCTGCATTAGCCTTGCACAGTGAATTAGAGAACATGAAAGCTGAGATGAAATGCAGTCACCACGCATATAGCCTGCCTTCACAAGAAGAACTGAATGTTTTGGACAGCTGCACCAAAACGTAACTGAGTTCCTATTCACCTGTTATGAATTAGATTCCCTCCCTCTGCTCAGCTCCAAGTACTCCTTCACATAAAGACAGTGCAAATGTGTACACAGAGATATCAGCTAAAAAAATGACAACTGTTCTTGTCAGAAAGCAGGTGGATTACAAATTAATTTTGACTGTTGCTGTAAAAGACTTGATAGCATGATGAAAAGAAGATACAGTACTATGTAGAGATTAGGGCTTTTTAAATGTCCTTTTCTAAACTTCTGTTTTAAAAAAAATCAGTATTAGGAAATATTTTCACAATTCCATAGAAAATATTAAAATGTACTAATTATACTGAAGGATTCAGGTTTTTATTTCATCAGGAATTTATGCTTTTGTCAGAGGCTGACATTTCTGAATGTTCCTTACATGTCCCTGACTGCTTCTTCCCTGCAAGTGAGAAAATCCATTTGAAACACAGGAGTATCACAGTATGCCCCAAATGCAATACTTCCCAAATTCCCTCTAACTCACCTGCTGATCTCCTTCATGGACGTTCATGACATGGGTCTGACAGCTTGTACAGTTTCAACTTTCCTTTTTATTTTCCCAGAGCATGCATACATTTTTCAAGATGGAACATGAAAGTTTTTCCAAGTCGTAAATTGCTACTGAGAGGCCTCATCTTGAATGCTGGTTTTGAAGCCTTTTGTGGTATCAGTTGCTACCTTTTCCCAGTAGTTACAGGACCATCACATACAGACTCAGCTATAAACCAGTCAGGTTTTCTGTCTGTCCTCCTGAACAGACAGATATATTTAGCTAACAGTTTCATTTCAATTCTAGGACCTTGTTTAGTCAGAATAGACTTTACAATCATTGAACTTCTATAGTTTTAGTTAGAACTTGGTGATGACATACATCATGAAAGTCTGGTTAAAATGTTCATCAGTGACCTCACACATAAAGTCCTAAATTAAGCATAGAGCTTCAGAGAAGATGCTGGAGATTATTTGTTCATACAGCAACAGATTTATCTTAGTGTGCTCTCTGTATTGGCAAACAGGTATACCAGTTTATAGCAATATTTTAAGAATGAAAGTGCTGATGCATGACTCATATTTTATTAAGGTAATAACCATAATACATTCTATTTAGACACGCATCTCATTGATGAAGAAAATCTTGGCATTAGAACAGCAATCTACCAATGATATTCCAGAGCATTACACAATCTTTTGTCTTATTTGTGGACTAAAGAAATTCTTGTAACCTAATAAATAATTAAAATTGCTACCAGAATGTAATCAAAACATTACTAATAAGCACAAGCAGGCAATCCTTATGGAAACTATACATACACACAGGACTACATATGTAAGTCAGAGAAATGGTTTACAGGTTGTCTGAAAATTATTTCTCCCATGATTCTTGATTTCCTTTCCCCTGTAAAGACTTAGATCATCCCACTTCATATTTAGACGTATTTTGAATTGCATCTCGTAAAGCAGATACTCTGGTGTAATGAATCACCAATATTATTGGAAAGAAAACTATCCATACTCACAATTGTTGCTGCTGCTGGCAATCCACATGGAAGCACCTGGGCAGTGTGAATGGCACACGAAAAAGACAGAGGCAAGATCTGCTCACCTTCCTCACACAAGTCATCTCAGTCAAAACACTGACTATAGAAGAATGTATGTTCATGAAGAAAGGAAGGTCATGCAACTTTGTTATTTCTAGCACACAAATTGAAAGAGTCGGGAGTTAAGGTGTGTGTGGGAGGTGGGAAAAGCTGCAGTTTCCTGTCAATGCGAGGTCCCTGTCAAAACACAAATCCGACAAGTACCAGAGGCAACATCAAAAATGCTACCTGCTTCAAGGGCATACAATTGGGTCCAAGATAAGAGGGAAAGGTGAGCGTTCACTTTAAAAAAATCCTCTAGCACCCCAAAAACTCGGCTGTTAGGATAAAACTCTGCCTTAAAACAGGAATGACTGACAGGCAGAATGGAAAGACTGCAAAATCCAGACTGTAGAAGCCAGGCAAAAGCACTACCCTCTAACTTGACAGAGCTAATGACAAGCCGCTAAATCCCTGTAAACAAAAGACCAAAAAAAAATAAAAGAGAATACCCCCACAACTGAAGAAGCTGCTGAGGCAGTATCACACATGAAATACCAAAAGGGTCACTCAGGCAGGTGTTTCATCATGATCAATTGCCCAGACCTTCAGCAGTGTGCTTATCCTAAAAAGAAATACTATCCAAGAAACACAAAGATTCCAAACTGGGGTTGATTGCAGTCAGGTTACAAAACCAGAATTCTCTTGCAAATTACAAACTAACAAAGTATTTTAAAGAGATATGTGTTAGGCCTCCACACTGCATATACCTGCTTTACATAGTTTTCATATAAATACATATATAAAAATATATATCTATGTATGTATAATACATATAAACACAGACATGTATATATATATATATATCGAATATATACATATACATAAAATCTTTCTGCCTATATCATCGTCTAAACATGGAAATTGTACAGCTTTAAGGATTTATACATGAGAATGAAAGAGAAATTACTTCACACTACACAGTCCCAATGCAACAAAGCATGAACATGAACTCTGAAGAGGAATTTCCAGATAGTGTTGCATCTTTTATTTTAAAGAGATTCATTAATCAATCCTAGCTAGCCTCAAACCAATGTTTTAGATAAAACTATTTAAAATTAGCTATTGATGGAACTTATTTTCAGTAGTGCTGGGAAAACTATAAACAAGAAGTACAAAGGAGAGCCAAGTGTTTAAAGGTTTCAAGTCTGGGCATTCCTCTGCATTTTACTGCAGTTTTGAAAATGACAGTAAAATCATGTCATTATTCAAAGAGTGGGCTGAAAATATGTTAAAAGTTTATTCTAAACTCTTGCATTCCTTCCCTATCTATTTGCTTAGAAACTTCTGTAAGTTAGGGAGAAATGTGATTGCTAACAAACCAAAATGATTTAGCACACAAATTCAGGGGCTGGATTGCTACAGAGGAGGCCTGAAACATCCACCAGAAATGCCTGTGCGCAAAGTACTGAATAAAGACAAAAATAGACTCCTTGGTGCAGGCAAACAGCAAGCTACCTATTTTTACTGCAGGCCTTCAAATGCATTCTAAGTTGCTTACATTTAAAATAAAACTTAACCATCTACAGACAGTTTGACTTGATAAGTAGGGATGAAAAATTTTTCAAATTTTCTGCATTTCAGATACTTATTATATAAAGATGAAAATTAATTGGTCATTAGATTAAATGAATTTTAGGAATGGTCAGTAGTTTAAACAAAGTCTTGTTAGTATAAATGTATTTTTACAGGACAAATTTGAGCATACATGAATAGAAATAAGATGTTACTAGTCTCATGATATTGCTTTGTGACAGTCTCAAGGAATGATAAAAGAGTTAAAGTCCCTGCCTATGATCAATACACACACCACACACACACTACTGTTCCTGGCTTACCAGCTGGTCACATCTTCAACTTTGTAAGGAAACAGCCATCCCTATTATCCATAACTGCAAAGCTGGCTCACTCAAGAAGCAGTGATACTTCTGCCTATCACAACTGCCACTTTAAGAAAGAAAACATATTGCAAGATGTGGTGGGTAATACCCAGACCACAAGAACATCTGAGATTCACAGCAAGCATGACTGAATAAATGTACAGCTTTTCCTTATTCAGAGCCCACTTCTGCTAGCTGTGAGCCAGAGCTCTCCTGTCCCTTCTGCAGCTGCAGCATACGAAACATTTGACAGACCTGCAGAATTTATGAGAGGACACAGGGATACAGCATGAGGAACATGTAGCTTTAGGCTGAGTGCCCCATTTTGTCTTCTGGAGAGCTGAGGAAAGCCATCTGAATGCCTCAGCTGATGTTTTTCTCACAATTAATCTGCTTCTATGAGTTTCTACTAGGATGCTGTATATTTCTTGTCATTAGTCAGATAAGCAGTCTAGCATGGAAGCCCCATATAATTATTAGCATGATTAATCAGCAGAATATCTACAAACCTATGCCTTCAGAAATTATGCCTCTGCCTTCAAAACACTGGACAAAATTTATGCCTACAGTAAGGTCTACTTAAAGCCAGCAGAAGCACTTACATGAGGAAACATAGAAGGAAAAGATACACATGTGAGGCAGATCATGACCTCCTTGAATTGCCTTTTCCTCTCCCACAGTCTGAAAAGTAGCAATCAACACCTCAGTGGGCAGAGGGGCAGTATTTTGGGCAAAGAAAACTCAAGTAAAATTACCTATTCGAATCTCAGAAACAAATCTAGAAATAGGTCTAGTATCTTTGATCAGAAAAGCAGAGGCCAGAGTCAGAAAGCTTGAGATAGGATTTACAAGCTGGGACACACAACAAGTGAAATAACATCCCACTGAACCTCAAGGGAGTGTGGGTAGGTACTGAAGAGAGTTTAGATTTTGCCAGCTGTGACTCCCTCAAACTCAAGACTTTAATGAACTCCCATTTAGACAGACTTGAATGCCTGCACCAGCTTTCAGTCCATAGACAGACCTCACCTTTAGAAATACGCTTTGCCAGCTTCTATGCAGATGAAGAATAGTCCTCACCCATAGCTAATCTGCCTGATAATACAATAGCCTCATGATCACACAATTAAACTCTGTTGAACCTTTGTCTGGTAGCACCTGTGGTAAACCGTACTGACTACCTTTTAAAGAGGCAAACTCCTTTCACTTTAAAACCCCCCACATTCTTCTAAGTGCCATACACTTACAGCATAATGCTTGCAGAGTTCAGTTCCCACTAACCCCTGTGAATAATCAAATGCAAAACACAGCTTCCTAATACCTCTAAACACACACACACACACAGCAGCTCTGAGAAATTATGCTTTTTAAATATTAAAAAATGAACACAATACCAAAAATACAACAGTGCAGTTCACCACTAATGCAAACGAAGAACATTTGTTAAAAAAAATTATTGTAGGGTGACAAAGGACAACAATATTTAGCTGCTGCAGGAAAGAGAGGCTGAACATTGGCTGCAAGAATGAAAAACTTGAAAAGAAGTGTGTAGTTACTACTTCTTTTACATTCAGTAAAGTTTCCACCATAAGAAATGTATTTACTCATAGGCGTAAAGACATATTTGTTCCACAACAGTCAGTCCTAGTCATGATGTGACTCGAGATTATGAAAATATGAGGAAAAAAAAAGGAGCTAAAATTTAGCTGACTTCATTTAAGCTAATGCACAGCAAAAACTGAGCTTCTGTCTTCATTTGCCAAACCCAGGGTGCCACGGAGCAAATCTATCTTGTTTGCTGCGGAGTTTGATCAGACACTGTCTAGAAACGCAAACTAAAAACTCCACCAGTTCTGGACGGCTACCCGCAACTTGTGTTTGTGTCACTCTACGGTACTGCCCGATTACTCACGGTCTCATCTACCGACTCCTCTCTGCAATGAACGGATCATAAATCGTGCTTGCGGGCCGAGGAAGAGTCGGCCAGATATTTTCACACCAAGCCTAGCGACCACCTCTCTCTGCCGAGACAGCATCTGTAGAACACTCCAAGGCTGGAAGCCAATGAAGGGAATCCTCTTTCCCCGCGCGACGCTCCAACCCCCGCCCCCCTCCGCCACTTATCGGCCGCGCCCGCGGCGCTCAGCACCGCGGACAGCGCCCCGCGGGGACCAGGCGGGAGCTCCCGGTCAGGACCCGCCGCCTCGGAACCCGGGGAAGCGGCCTGCGGGCGGGGTACGCACACAGACACATACCACCAGAGACACATACAGACNTCAGCCATTCTACGTGTTTTCCCTGGCTTCTCTGTCGCCTGGTGTCTGCCATGAACGTAGCATGTTCCTTTAGTAAATCAAAGCGGATGTGACTCACGGGTGATCTGCAATTACCAGGCGTAGTTCACGTTTCCCGACAAGTTCTTCACCCTGAAAAACCCTCACGCGGTGCTTAATTTGGGCTCAGACTTGAGCAAGGGTCTCATATTCCAAATATATTCAACATGAAGCCCACACACAGGGCAAGAATTTCAGTCTCTGCGTAGCTGTGTAACGGGACACAGAAGACAGACTGCAGTAAAAACACAGACCACAGGAGTCGGTATTGGAAGAGGTCACTCAGGAAACAAAATTTCCTACACTTCTAAATAAGACCTCCGATATAAATTCCTCCTTACTTCACAGGCGGGCCAACCTGACACTTTATCTGTTTTCTCTGGGCCACGGAGCTGGGAAAATGCTCAAGAGTAGCGAAGCTTCAACCTCACTGTGCCTCCCTGCCCAGGCACTGAGCAACTTTCCAGAAAAGTAAGGCATCTTCTAGTATCCTGTGAGAGCCCTTTATTGCAATGAGTGTCTTCTGCCTTTGGTGCATCTCTAAGAGGAGTCTGTTGTTTCAATGCCCTGGTGCAGAAGAGCTAATGTCAGCCGGGAAAGCTCCCTTTCACTGTCTTGTTCCCAAGCTGAACAAAAGCACTTCTGGCTGACTCTCCTGCCATATGACATGCTCCAGCCCCCACTGCATCTCAATGGCCTCCATTGAACATGCTGCATGCGCTCAGGGTCTGTCTTAAGATGAACTGGGGAGCCCAAACTAAGTTGGTACTGAACTCCAGGAGGTTCCCATCAGTCCATTTCTCTGGCTTTTCAAGGTCTCTCTAAAAAGCAGCCCTCTTCTCCAGTGTATCTGACATTCCCCTCAGGCTGGGAGCATCTGAGAACTTGCTGAGAAGACACTCTGTCCCATCATATAGGTCATTAATAAAGACCTAAACTTTTGGCCTCAATATCAACATTTCAGAGGTACATGACTACTGACTAGTAACATGCTAGACTTTGCATTGCTTGTAAAACACTTGGAGCCCCAAGCTCTTGCCAAGTTTCCAAGTATCTTCTAGGCCACTGTGACCGTTAGAGGCCAGTAAGTGTGGTTATTAATTGGCAAGAGACTAGCCAGAGGTCAAAACACCAACTTTATCAAAGTATATTGAAAATTGAATGCGTGGTGGTTAAGGAATGTTGAGGAAGAGAACCAGAGAAAAAGGAAGGTAAACCAGTCACATATAAATCAGTAACAACAACAATCCCTAATTTTCCCAACCCCAAGGTCTTTTCGACTTGAAATGATATTCCAGGTGTTGTACCAGGTCGTTGGGATGCAACAGGGGGGCGCTGTAGTGGCCAGCAGGTGGCGCCGGGGAGCTCTGCGGCTGCTGCAGTGGTTCTCCTCTGACCGGCAGGGATGCCCCATGGCTGCAAAACTGCTCTCTGGCCACCAGGTAGGGGGGAGCTCCTAAGCCAGGAGGACGAGAACAAAGGCTCAAACACGTGCTAACGGCGGCTTCTCCCGGACCCAGGCCGGTCAGAGAAAGGCGCTGGATGCAAAGAGAGAGAGAGAGAGCAAAAATCCACGCAGACACATTGGGGGGTGGGGTGCGGGAGGTGGGTGGAAAGGGAAAGGAAAAATGGGGTGCTCTCACAGTTAGGGAGGGGAAAATGAGAAACGAGGGGTGGGGGAGGGGGAGAGAAGGAAACCAGTGAGGCACAGGGACTCACTGGGCCACTCAGGCAAAACCCCCAGGAGGGAGAAGGAAGGAGGGTGAGGGAGAAAACCTGCTTGCAATGCTGCTGGCATCCTGAAGCTTTTGCTGCAAGCTGTTTTTTCCCTGCTCTGAGCACCAGATGAAGAAG
>WEKX01010257.1:3260-17791 GCA_013390025.1 Pitta sordida
GATGTTGCACCATTCACCACCACCCTCTGAGCTCGCCCTTCCAACCAGTGTGTAACCCAGCATAAAATGTTCCTTTCCAGCCTGTGCTTTACAAGTTTCTCCTGAAGCTTATTGTGTGAAACCGTGTCAAAGGCTTTGCTAAGGTCCAAGTACACAACATCCACAGCCTTTTTGCCATCAACCAATCGAGTCACTGGATCATAAAAGGAGATCAAGTTAGTCAGGCAGGACCTGCCTTTCCGAAATCCATGCTGACTAGATCCAATGTCATGGTTGTTCTGCAGTTGCTGTGTAATGGCACACACGACCATCTGTTCCATGACTTTGCATGGGACTGAGGTCAGGCTGACTGGTCTGTAGTTGTTAGGATCATCTTTCCTACCCTTCTTGTGGATGGGTGTCACATTGGCCAATTTCCAGTCTTGTGGTTTTAGCATCTTTTACTGAGAGATAGAAAGATATTCTTTGTCAGTAGAATATAAGATAATCTTTTTCATGCCTAAGAGAAATTTCATGAAGTATCTTCTTTATAAAATGCAATACTAGAAATATAAAAGGGCTCACAAGACCAGAAGAGGCCTGAGACTTATGTAAGACAGGATCTCTGGTGAAAGTTGAGATGACTGGAACTTTTAAATTGTACTAAAGGAGAGGAAAAAAAAAAACAACAACAGGACAAAACCAACCAGAAAGGGCGGGGGGGACAGTGTAGGAGCAAGGGGGCAGGAAAAGCATGGAAAGGTGGAAAATGAAAGACTTGGGCATTAGTTGGACCTTTCCTTCACAGAATGTTTGTTGGGGCAGAAAACATTTATCCCAAACATTATCAGTATTTTCATATGTCTCTAAAGAAATGATTGTATTTTCTCTTACACTTTTCTTTGTCCCGTCTTGTTTTTCTATCATGTTCAATTATTCTCGTTAGATATTTTTGTAGCACTGAATGAGGTCTTGTAATGTAGTAATTACATTTTGAAAGACTTGGAAAAATGGTAGATAAAGCAAGAATAGCAAAGGCAAAAGACACGAAGTGAGACACTAGAGCAAAGAGGTATTTTACAAACCTGTGAGAGACGACTGAGAGGTGAAATGATGGATAGTTGGAAAGAGGATAATTACATGAGTCTCTGGGAAGAAAATACATGTTATTTTATTTTTTCTTTTTTTTTTTTTTTTACTTATGAAGAAAATTTTATACAATATTTAAATTAAGAAGGAAATTATAGATAACTGATTTTTTTTTTTAAAATGTGTTTCATGAGTTTACTCTGTCTTTTATCTACGTTTTCAGATTGGAGATGGGGATAGCGGAGCTCAGACTTCCACATTCCTCAAAAACCTGAACACCACCTCAGGCATCATCAGCCTGGGTGCTGCACAATGGCTCCACTGATGCAGGGGGCAGCACAGCATCTCTTAGCTAACTACAAACCACTGAAGTGGCAAGGAGAAATACAGAAGAAAGGAATGAATCTATAGCATCGGTAAACAAAATAATTATTGATATTAGTACAGATAGATGGGAGAACAAGATGCTGAAGAGGAGCATTGCAGAAAGGGACGTGGGAGTCCTGGTCAATGGCAAGTTGAATATGAGTCAGCAGTGCCCTGGCAGCCGTGAGAGCCAACTTGACAACCAAGGGGGAAACAGGCAAAGTATCGTCATCTGGTCAAGGGAGGGGATTGTTTCACTCTGCTGTGCACTGGTGTGGCCTCACCTTGAATATTGTGTGCAATTTTGGACACCGCAATGTAAGAAGGTTATAAAGATAGAGAGAGCACTCAAAGGATAGTTATGAAGATGGTCTAGGGGGAAGTCATATCAGCTACAGCTGAGATAGCTTCAGATTGTTCAGCCTGGAGAAGAGGACACTGAAAGGAAACCTCATCTCCTATGATTCTATGATTTGTAATATAAATAAAGTAAGGTCCTGATCAGCTGCTGAATCAGTGGTAAAATTCTGTTAACTAATGAAGTCAGTTTCATCAAAGACTTAACTTTGTAATATTGAAGTTTATAGTGTCTTGTTTTTCTCATTTTACTTCTTGATGTTATCATTCCAGGATTAGAGGGAGGCACTGAATGAAAGAAACTGAATTTTTACTCTTGAATCTTGCTTACAACTGAAAATGGAGAAGTGGATAATATGTATTTTCACTTGGAAAACCAAGATCACTGCAACTTGTCTAAAATTTTTAGTGACATTCCTATTGCCTCAAAAAAAACCCCAAATGATCCCCATCTTCTCATCCTGTACTAATTTACTATTCCTTAGTCTTGTGTGTGGAAGGATTGAAAAACAGTTGATTTTTTTTCCTTCATGCTGTGGGTAATCTCAAACAAAATTTTATGTTTGAGTGTAAAATACCATGGAGAAGGACGAGACTGTTTTATATGGCACATATCTACAATAAACCTCGGAGCTTGAAAATAAATTAGATGAAGTACAGGAACTTCAATTAATATGTGTGGCAGGTGCAAAATATTGATGAATATACTACTTTAAATGTACATGGAAATTATATTCTTGAAGAAAAAGGACTTTAGCCTCCAAATTCTAAAATAAATGTCCTGGAAAATATTTTCATCTGCTTACATTCTCTTTATGTCCAGAAAAAGGTGTGGGTATGTTTAATAATTATATTATTACAAGAGTTAGAAACCTGTCATAGTTTGACCCTGGCTGGATGCCAGAGATTCACCACAACCTCTCCTGGAGGAGAAGAACTGGAAAATAAAACTGGTCATAGGCAAAAAAGCAAGGCAAACTACAAGTAAAGAATATAAAGGAATTATTTACTAACTAACACGATCAGAACTGTGAAGGAAGCATCATTTAAAAGGCAACATTTTCCCCCCACCCCTCCTTCTCTTATAACAGACCTAATGTTTCCTTTTTTCACCAGGAGACAAAGGGGGAACATAGGGTAGGAGTAAACCAGGAAAGCTGGTATTTCTAACCAGATCCAGAGTAGGAACCATCTCTCCGCCCTTTCATAAAGTTCTCTCTTTCTCTCACGAGAGGAAAAGTTTTTCATTACCCTTTCCCAAGTGACATTTTGTCCCGGTGAAGACAGTTCTTCCTGAATTCTCTATTGTCCGAGAGTCACAGTCAGGATGCAGCTTTTAAGTACTGGCTTTTTTGCTGTGTCATAATGAGCCCATCCCAAAGTACATAGTTCAGATCCTACCACAAGGCACAAAACGTCTCTCCAAAGGATCTCTGGCGAGCTCTCAGCTAGCTCCAGGCTTGTGTTTCTGGGCTCCAAAAAACATCTGCAGCTTTTTCCAGCTTGAACTCTCCATCTTCAGTTGTAGCTTAGATGGATTCTGCTTCACTGGTTCCTTCTCTCTAGTGCATAGTTTACACCATGATCGGTCCAATTTACGAGCAGTAGCAGGATGCCTGGAAAAACATTCCTACCCCCTCTCTAGTAGGCCTGTATGGGCCTTCATAGTTTCCAGCTTCTTACACACATCCTGACCCAGCACTCTACATTTTACTACTAATTTTTTTTTCTTCTCTCCCAAATATATTTATTCACAGAGTCAATCCTAACTCTGCAACCTTGAAACATTGGCAGCGACTGAGGCCCAGGCGAGAGCTGAGCTGTTAACCTCCTCGCTACCAGAGCAGCAGAAAACCTAAACCAGGACAAAACCAAATAAATATTTAGAGGCATATCAATAGTAAAATAAAGTTACAAAAAGACACAATGTAATACATAAGTGTCATGAGTTAATACATATATACCTAGTTTTCTTTTTGAATTTTTTCCATTTTCTCCCAGGGTTAGAGCGTGGCAGTGTGGTGCAGCCCTCCCTGCACCCGCCCAGTCCTGAGCACTGGCCGCTCCCCCTCCAGAGTGCTGCGAGCGACGGGAGCACACAGCTGGCTGGCTATGCAGATTCCTGGGAGCCTGTGAGTGGTGGGGTGAGAACAGGTGGGAGGCCGGTGTCAGCAGCGCAGAGTAAAATAGCAGAGCAGACAAGTCCCTGGCCACCATGACAGCATGGTACACAGTGGCAGCCACGTGGAGGCAGCGGGAGGCTGCTATAATGATGAAGCAGACCACCAGTTCTTCCGGAGTTAGCAGAAGAGAAACAAGATCGGCAGCTCAGAGTGCTACCTCATTAGACAGAGAAGAAACTACCAGGAGAAAAACTAGAGAAGGTTTTAAATGCTACAGCATGAGAGAAATTAACTCTCTTGCCCTTGCATTTTCTCCCAAGAATTACTGCTGCTTCGGCTCCTGATTTTGCTGCTGCTGCTGCTGCTGTTATTCCCAGCTAAATCCGTAGAACATCAACATCATCTGTTAACCCTTGCTAACTCCCGTCCTTCCCTGACAATAGTCGGCAGACATCACTACCGTTTTTATCCGTGTTCTGTTATTGTTTGGATTTTTCTTTTGAATATTAGTGTTTTAGTAAGAGTCAGAGTCCAAGAAATTCCATCACATCAGAAGTGAAGCCTGTCATGTATTGGGAGTGGGGCGTCCTAGTTTTTATGTTCCCTGCTGCTAGTTTCACTTATACAGTTATGCCCCCGCATTTGCGAGGAACGGGTCATGGCAGGGGTCTTGCAGAATGTCAAACTCGCAAAGACTCACAGGTCATTAATATGCATGCAGGCCATGCCCATTGCTCCAGAGCATTGTAAATACTTTTCTTCTCCTCCTCATGGGCTCTCTCAACACAGGGAGCACAATGGAAGCATTTCTGAGCCCTCTCTGGCTCGGGAGACCCCCCCCTAGAATCCCACGGCTTCTCTTTGGCAATGCTGTCACTTCTGCAGCTGCTGCTGAGCTGCTGCCACCACATGTGCTCATAGCCTAAGCCCCACGCCACTGCTCCCACCCCCCACCCCAGCCCCAGATGCACACTCACTGTGCCCCAACCCCTTGCTGCACCTCGGCCCCATGCGACATTGGGGGGGGGTTTCAACTGTGGCAGCAGAGTGAGCATGTTCCGCTGGCTGCTGTGGCCAACCCCACTTTCCTGGGGCACTTCCCTTCCGTGCCTGTAACCATGGAAACAGTGATACACGCCTGGGGGAAGTTAGTCCCCGACTGCGCTTAGAGTAACAGGGGANGGCCCTGCATGCCCTCCGCATGGGGCTAGGCCAGTCCCGCCCTGCAGGGAGGGCCAGCACCACCCCTCGGCGGAGCAGAGGCACTGCGCATGCATTGGCTGGGGAAACTCGCAAGTGGCTGAAGCAAAATTGTGAGAAATTTTTGTCACAAATCCACGAAGTCATAATGGAGCAGTTGCAATGCAGCAAGGATATACTGTACATACATTATTTCCCATTTATACTCCCTGTTCCTTTTTTAATAAATCCAGTTACATCTCTAACAATCTCTCATTCAAGCAGTAGTAAATAACCCTTTACTTATCTTAAATCAGGACAATAAGCAACTTTATTTATTGCCTTGTTTTAACTCTTGAAGCATTTCACTGAATGTACACTTTTAAGAATAACTGCAGAATCAGTGTGCACCTGTAAGACAAGATTCAAAATAGTAATGGTCAGGTAAGTGAATGACAGGTATAGTATTTATGTGAAGCACAGATCTCATGATCTTGTGTACTAGTTCAGATGAACATTTCATAGAACTTACTCTTTTCCTACATAGTACTGGGTTTGTCCTCAGAATAAGTACAACCGAGAAGTGATTTGTCACGGATGCATGTTACTGGTCAGGTTTTGGAGACAGGAACACAGTTTATGTACTTAAGTCAGACTACCTATAGGTCAGAAAGAATAGCTTTCTAGACACAGGAGTTTCTGTCATCTATTCTGGGCTCCTGCCCGTCAATTTCCTGTTTGATGTATTTGATCTGATCTATTATGTCTCCTTGGAAGCTAATGTGTACTAACTGCTGTCTTCAAGTTAAGATGCAAGCCTAGATGAGGGTCTTCTGATAAAAGACCTACCTTACACAAAAGTGTCCCACTTAAACAAGTGCTTAGGTAGCATGATCTTATTTTGTCTCATTTTACTAACATATCAGAGATAGATTCCACTGACGTTTGTACTCACCTTCACTCCTAACAGCCGGGTCTATTGCCATAGCAATTCAGCTATAAAATTTCAGTATATATATTGTGAGAGGAGAGAAATAACATGGCTTAATTAATAAAAGCAGAAGAAAACACCTTCAGACCGGGCAACAAGATTCTTCTATCCTTTTTAAGAGAGATATCTCTTGCACTTAAGAAAACACTTGCTGCATGCACCTCCTGCCTTATGAACTAGAAGACTCTTAAACTTGACATCTTAAAGCACATGTGAGGGCAGAGTTGTATGCTGACTGTGGTACTTCCCTTTTGAATAACACCCTGGTTGTCAACATAACATGTGACCCTATGGACTTGAGTGGTTAGAAAAAACTGTGTTGTAGTTTAGAGTAAGATTCTGGTGTTATTTACCCTTCCGACACCAAATCCGATAGAATAATTTCTTTCCTCAAAGGGAAGTGAAGGGAAAAAAGAAATTATTTATTAACTAAAATACACAGATTTATCCTGCTCCAGAGAACTGAGGAACAGCAGAAAAGTAAGTCCTGCTGTTAACAGTCCGATAATGGCCACTATTTTCTTCCCCCAGACCAGAGCTGGGGGAAGGGGAAGGGACTAGAACCAAGTTTCTGGCTAGACGTGAAGCTTCCTGGAGCAGACAGTTGAGATCTCTTTTCAGTTCGGTTATGTCTATGAAAAAGAGTCAAGTTCTTCTGATTCTCCAGAGAAAGCTGGAAGACAACAAATAGTTCAGATTCGCTGCCACACCACACCACCAAGCCACAGGGACCGCTGCCACTTTTTGTAACTGCTACCCTGCTGCTGCAATGCATCATTCTGTTTTCCAGGGTCTACCATCATCACTGAGGTGGAAAAAGGTGTTACAGACAGCACAGCCTGAACACTGCAATACAGAATACAAAATGCAAAGATGCATTCACCACACACATTACAATGCCAACCTATGACACTATGATAGAAATAATTTTTAGGTACAGATCCAGCAATATAAATTGTAAAAAAAAAAAAAAAAGAAAAATAACTGAGAGAAAGGGATTATAATGTTCTGCTGGAAGGAATAGTAAACAAATGCAGAGTTATCCCTCTGGTAGGTGCATAAAACCTGCAGGCTGGGTATTCAATATCTAAATGAATTGCTTGCAAAATGATTGTTTGGAGCTGCACCACTTTTGTCTATTTAGCATTCATCAACACAACTGCCATAACTCTGCTTGCAGGCCTGCATACAAGCCCACATGCATGCCAAGAAATGGAAACATGAGAAGCGATAAAATGAGAGAAGTGAGAAGAGAGAAAATTCTCAACATCACAGCATGGCCATTCACCCTGAGCTAAGCAGTCTTGCCCAGCTTTCCCAGAACAAAATCACAGAGATATAATGAAGAGACATTACAACAGGTGCGCAAATCAGGCACACAAAGTTTCAATGGAATAGTCTTAGTCAGTGTAAGGAAAACATGGGAACAGGTGCACTGTTACTGTGAAATTTGTAGAGGTTCATGTGGTATCAATATTCTATCAATACACAGAAGCAGAGGATAAAGTAGCCAAAACAAGTAAGCATTTCTGATAACAAAACCAAAACAGTTTGAAAGAAAATTTACATATAGCATTACAGCAAGCCCCCGGAACTCAGGGGGGAATGGGTCTGGGCAGGCCACATGAGTCATGAAATCTGTGAGCATACAGAACCCCTGAATACTCAGTTAGGCCCCTCCCATAGCCACGGTCCCTCCACTAATGAGCTCGAGAGCTATCCTGGGAGCGTGATGTGCCCTGTAGCACCTCATTGAAGTGGACGAAATGTTTTTTGGCTCTTCACAGCAACAGAATCCCTGTTCCTGGGCTGGAGCTGCATTTCCTGGTACAGAAACCCCACAGTAGCCAGTACAGCTGTAAGCCTTGAAACTGGTGAACAGCCTTTCAGTGGAGCCACTCAAGTGCAGAGCCTCCTGCCACTGGGGTTTAAAGTCAACAGTTTAATGTTATCCTCAGACCGGCCTTGTTCTTAGCACTGCCTCTGAGGCGCAGGAGCCAGGCCAGGATGCTCTGGCTCCTGTGTGCACTCTGGTCCTGCACATGTTGCCTGCTAACATTCACGTTCATTCACGGCCAGTGCCCGCGCCCTGACTGACAGGGGCCATGTCTCTCCCAGGGGAGAGGTTGTGTGAGGGAATGCAGCACTGTCCAGGGAGCAGTAATGAGGGGAGGTGGTGAGGCTGCTCCCCACACCAGGCAAGGTGGTTTGTGGGGGGATTTTTTGGTTGATTTTCTTCTCCTCTCTTACCCCCCAGGATGTTTGTGCTTGTGGCAGCAGGCCCTTTGTAGGCGGAGAGCTGCATGCAGCCAGAAAAATGCTACAGCCCCTGGGTGAGCTGAAGGAAGCTGACCATTGCCGCTTCTCCCTGGCTCACCACTACCTGTCCTGACCCTGGTGGGTAGTGGCCGAGATCCACATCTCTGCCTCTCACTGGGGCTGTCAGCAGGAGCATGGGCGAGTGGTGGCTGCATAGCATCAAAGAGGTGGCCGAGGCAGCTGGTGGCTCTCCATGACCTTCTCCTGCTCCTCAGAGATGTGTGGTGTGGAGGTGAACAGGTGGGAGGAGCTGGCGGCAGCACTGGAAGACAGAGGCACCCTGAGCCAGGAGCACCTGCAGCCCTGCTCCTCCCCTCTGCCTTCCGCCCCTGCCCACAGCTTTCTCCCTTTCCCTCTCCTACCCTCTTTCCACACCTCCTCCCTCCCACCTTGCCTGCCCCACACATACTAGAACAGAGCCCTCAGCCCTGTCCAGTATCAGCTGTTTCCAATGTTTCTGGCATGGTGACAAACATCTACCTAAAAATAAAATGTACTTGCTGATGGTGCCTAGAAGGAACTTTTATTTTGGGCAGCACAGGTGTTTCCACTGCCAGCACTAAATATTAGATTGTGACATAAAGAGTCTGCAACACTGGCACCGGTACACACTGGGCTATGTCACTGATGAGAGATGAGGGTTTTCCCCTCTTTTGATTTCTCTTTAATCAATTGTCATTATTTGTTTGTTGTGAGGGCAGTACTGCCATCATAGCTGAGCTGTGGTGCGGAGCCAGTGGCTCTGCTTCTGCATGCCTGGAAGTGCTTAGTCATTAGATCTCCACTCCCCTGCTATCCCTGGGTCCTCAGATATGGCAGCTACTGTTCCCTGCCAACCTTCAGTCGTTAGGTGTGCCGGCTGCTGTTCCCAGCTACCCTCTGGTTGTCAGATGGGCCATCCCCCATCCACGCCCCCCACGCCCCCCCGGTCATCATACACAGCAGTTCCTGCACCGTGGCTGAGCCACCATGCCCAAAAACACCAGCATGGCCCCTCTGCTTCCATGCCCCCCACCCAGCAGCGCTCCCAGCTCCATGGTGATAGTGGCAGTTCCCCTTCCCTTTAAATGGTGAAAACGGATGGTGCATGGCAACTCCAGTGGGCGGAGGCAGAGGCTGGGGCCAATTTAAATATTCATGAGCTCAATTTACATATTCATGCTTTGAGTGAGATCACAGTAGGAACTCATGGCATCTGCACATGCATGTGGACCTGCAACTCGCTGAGAAATAATCCATAATAATTGAAACTGTGGATTTGTTAACTACGAATATGCAGGGGGTTTCTGTATTTTCCACATCTCAAGCAGGAAGTGCTACTCCCTTCCTTCACTCACTACCTTCTACAAGCTACTCTACCAGCCTTTTGAGAGAGTAGTGACTTCCAGTAAAAAGTTTCCTTATCCTATGGGTGCGTTCATGAAATTCAAATACTTTTATTCAGGCAATAAAATCCCATTTACAGACTGGAGTTGCAGGACACTCTGAGTTGGAAAGGATCCACAAACGTCATTGAGTGAACTCGTAAGGGAATGGCCCATAAATTAAACCCGCTACCTTGGTTGTCATCATTAGCACCTTTGCACTAACCAAGTGAGCTATTTTCAGAGCTTCTTTGAAGCACCGAGTACAAATTAGCGACTCAAAGACATTGGACTCCAAGCTGTATATAGCGAAAATTTCAACAGCCATTCAAGTGACTGAAAACAGGCAAATAAACTGAAAAATCAATCAAAAAAAACCCCCTCCAAACAGAAAACACCAAAACAAAACAAAACACAAAGGCTGAAGTCAACACAGATTACTATCAGCAGAAGCAGAATTGTCAGGCATGTTTTGGAGGATGTTCAAGACAGCAGAATGCCAACTATGGCTCAAATATTTTATAGATTTTAATGTACTTTTAAGGAAGACCATTTTTAAAATTTTTCTAAGCTTTCTTCAAATCTTTCTTATTAATGGTCAAATGACAAGGAATAAATATGTGAGGAAAAATACTGCTTAAACTTTCCTTCTCTTCCATGCAGCCTCAAATAGCTCTTCAGATTTGGGTGAGTTATTACAATAGTGTCATCTCCAACCAAAACACCATACTTATAGATGTGAAAGAGAGAGAAGGGGAAATGTTGGTGCAATGTCTAGCTGAAAAATACAATACAATAATCCCTCAATATTGCAAGGGCCTCAGTTCCACAAAGATGACATAAGTGAAACCTGTGAAGTAGCAAATCATATATATGTAAATACAGCCTGCCTCCCACCCCCTCATCCCCAAGCATCAGGAGCAAGCAGCAGCAAGTGGGCAAGCCGCAGCATGCAGAAACATGCTGCAGCAAGCAGGAGAAAACAGCAAGCAGCAGCAAGAAGCAGCAAACAGGAGGAAGCAGCAGCATGCAGCAGCAAGCAGGAACATACAGCAGCAAGCAGATGAGGACGAGGACTCTGCACCACTTTTTGGTTTTCACAGAATCACAGAAAATTATGAGTTGGAAGGGACCCACAAGGATCATCTAGTCTAATACCCGTACAGAGACCAAGAGCACATCCCAGAGCGTAATATCAACCTAGATGCCTCACAGTCTTGAGACAGTGTTATAAATCTTCCCCACAATTTTATTAATTTTGCAACACTGCTACAAGCAAGTGAGCTCTGGGCAGCCCCCAAGCCAGTAGCACCTGCTGGCACTGCCGTCCTGCCCCACGAGAGGCGAAAAAGGGGGGAAGCTGGAAAATGTCTTTGCAGGAAAAAAAAAGCTAATATTTAATCATAGATAAAAAATCTGTTTAACAATCACAAGTGAAAAAATAAAATCACCTTATGTCAAAAAGTATTTCTCAAAGTATATTAGTTTTGGTGGAGACTTTGATCACATTATTTGAGAGAGACTGTCCTTGACCAAAGGAAGTTTATCCAATGTAGAAAACACCAGGCATCAAAACCTGTCATCTTTCTAAAGAAATGATTGAGAAAACAAGCTTTGATGTTTCATGGAATCATAGAAATATTGCTTAAATCTCCATCATCTGGTCCAAGCTACATCTTGAAGAGTGACAGTAGCTAAATCTGAAACAGGTCAGTTGTAGCCTGATCTCACTGTATGTGGAAAACCTTCAAGTGTGGTGAGCTCAGAATCATTCTGTATTGTCTGTTCCAGTGGTAGACACTGCCATAAAGGGTCCTCCTGCATGAGCTGATGGGAATCTATAGATACCTGCAGGTTTAGCAGTGGTATGATAAAAGCCAAGTCCCACAGCATGAATAGCTGCCAGGGTGTAGCATTTCTATTAATCTCCTAGATGCAAACCTTGAGTTTTTACATGTAATTGACAGCAGTCTCTACAGTGTGCAGTACCAAGAACTCCATCAGCTCATGAATATATAATGATCTTATGAATATATAATTGCTCCCCGCCCCCGTCACTGCCCACCAGACTTGCCGTACATCCTTCATTCTCACCATTTAGGGGGAAGGGGAACTGCCACCATCTCCATGAAGCCAGGAGCACTGCTGCATGGCTGGTGCAGAGGCACCAGGGCCGTTTCAGCACTTCTGGGCACAGCGGCGCAACACTGCTGTGAACCGGGGGCTGCCAGGGGACAACTGCCACCGTCAGTGTGATGACCCTGGAGTGGCGGTGGATGGGAGGTTCAGTCCCCAGCTGGGCAGGAGAGGAGCCACTGACTCGGCGGTGCACTTCAGCTCTATCTGCATGGGCGTGAAATTGGTGACAGAGACATGTATGTGCCGATGCCAGTGGTGCAGGCTCCTGACATCAGGGTACGACCCCTAGTGCTGGCACCGGAACCCCACCTCACTGCCCAAAATAAAAAATTCCTTCTGGCGAGCGGGAGAGTATGTATGTGTATTGTGTTTTTTTTGTAGATGGTTAAATGTACAAATAAAGAAATATATTGGTTACAGAAATTAAACCCCTTGAAGTGTTCCTGAAGAGAGGGAACAGTCTTCCTAAGAGATACTGATGTATATTTTAAGAGCAGAAGGTCTTGCTAGTCTTTCCGCATAGACAAATTTTCATGAACTGATATCTCAATAAATAACATATTCGTAGTGACTCCTTTATGAAGTGTCAGCAAACCTAGTTGATACTAACTTGAACAGCATTTACGGAAATGTACAGAATCATAATTTAATTCCAGGTCATAAGTGTAAATCTTGTTAACCACTGGAGTCTGAAGCAGAAAAGTGAGCAGTGAAACAGCTGAACTTGCATGAACTATGACTGTTGGTAATGTTTGCAAGTTTGCAGTCTCTTACACTAATATTTTGTTTTATCTTCTCTCCTCTGTTCTGAAACAGTGAGATCAAAGTTGATTTGTCTTTCAGGATCCCTTACAATTGTTATTTCTAGTGTACATGTACTACCCTCCACTCACACCCTAATTCATGCAAGTTTTGCTTCTGTGTGTTCCATAGTGAGTGGGATTCTCCTTGACTGAGGCTTATATAATCTACCTTTGTTTTCCTATCATGAAGGGGTTTCTTTTAAATTAATTTCCTGCGAACTACTTTTCATTGCAAATATTTCTTGTAGTATTAAAAAAATTCATCTTTATAATGCCCATTCGCTTTGAATACAGGGAATCAGCATTAAAATTTGGACTCAGTTCCTTCAGGAAACATTGCAAAAAATGCATATGACCAATCCCACATTCCTATACTTTTGTACAGAAATTCAGTTTGAAACAGTCTTTAAAATAAATAACCTGGTTCACAGCTTATTCTGAGTTGGAAGGGACCCATAGGATCATCTAGTCCCACTCCCAAGTGAACACCATCCCAGGGATGGAACCCGCAGGCGTGGAACCAAGGGCACCACACTCCATCCATCCAAACCTCCCATCATCTAGGCCATGTCACTGAGTTCCTCATCCAGTCTTTCTTAAACACCTCCACTTTCCTGGGGAGACCATTCCAATGAGAGATCACTCTTTCTGTGAAAAACTCTTCATAACACCCACTTGAAACCACCCCTGGCGTAGCTTAAGGCCATGTCCTCTTGTTCTAGTGTTGGCAGCCTGANTCTCTGAGTTAATCCATCCAATCAATTCCTAACCCAACACAGAATGCTCCTGTCCAATTCACGCTTGGAGAGTTTCTTCTGAAAGGCTTCACTAAAATCCAAGTATGCAATATCCACAGCCTTTCTATCATCAACNTTTAGTTACCGACCACCAGCTGCATGTGGCACCATTTCCCACCACTCTCTGAGTTAATCCATCCAATCAATTCCTAACCCAACACAGAATGCTCCTGTCCAATTCACGCTTGGAGAGTTTCTTCTGAAAGGCTTCACTAAAATCCAAGTATGCAATATCCACAGCCTTTCTATCATCAACCAGGTGAGACACCAGATCATAAAAGGAGATCAGGTTGGACAGGCATGACCTACCTCTGACTAAGTCCATGCTGACTAAGTCTAATGTCATAGGTATTTTGCAGGTGCTGCATAATGGCATTCAGGATTATCTGTTTCATGACTTTACCCGAGGTCAGGTTGACAGGTCTATAATTACCCATACCACGTTTCCGGCCTGTCTCGTGGATAAGTGTCATCTTGGCCAATTTCCAGTCTTCAGTACATCACTGATAAGCAGGGACTGCTGATAAATTATGGAGATTCACATAGTGAGTTCATCTGTCAGCTCTTTCATCACCCTAGGATGGATCCCATCTGGTTCCATGGACCAGAGCATCCAAGCAGTTCAACAAGTCTCTAACTACCTTCCCCTGGATTACAGGAGGTTTATACTCGACCTCGACTCCATCCACTATTTCAGAAGTCCTGTTGTCCTGTGGCAAATCTGTCTTACTGCTAAAACCAGAGGCAAAGAAGGCATTTAGTATCTCTGCCTTGTCCTCATCTCTAGTTACTATATACCCCTCTGCATCCAATAAGAAATGGAGGTTGTTGCAGCCTTTCTTTTTGCTATTAATCTATTTATGAAACACTTCTTGTTATCCTTTACAGGGACAGTTAATTTGAGTTCCGTCTGGGTTTTTGCCTCTCTAATCTTTCTCCTACATGACTTAATAACATTCTTAAACACACCCTGACTTTCCTCCCCTTTTTTCCAAAGGCCATACATCTTTTTTTTTTTTTTTTTC
>WEKX01010258.1:0-16856 GCA_013390025.1 Pitta sordida
ATGCCTGGCGGGCTCTGTTGCCGGAAGACCTACTGCAGCCCTATAGCACTGGAAAGTCAGCAAATGCTGTTCCATCATAAATGCAGATGGAGAAGGATGGAACTGTAAGACAGGACATGAGACCACAATAATGAACCCCTCCACATTGTAATCCATCGTGCCATCTACATATGCCCTTGGAAAACAAGCCCTCCATGCCTCTAGTTATCCTTGCATTACTTATCCTTATACATATTGCAGATTAAGTTAATAATTCCAGGACACAGTATCTCAGATAAAGTTACCTTACAGTGCTAACATTCCTTATCTCCTCCAGCTGCACCCTAAGAATTTATCTACCTTTTGTTAACCTGAAAGCTACTACTGATAATTTGCATGTGACCTTAAAGAGTGTATAAGCCTGTAATTATATCACAGTGCTCCTCTGAAGTGTTTAAAGTGATCCAGCCTTATCTGAATCATGCTATCAACTGGTTTGGTTTCGGGGTTTTTTTCTGCCACTAGAATCTCCCATATTCTTACAGTTTGAAAAGCAACAACAATTTCCAAATAGTTCTTGCTACCTAAGATCTATCTTCTGTGTCAAAATAAGAAAAGCGTATTTTTTTCCATCTGTGACAGGGTCATAATATATGATAAAGTTAAAGTCAACTCCACTGCTAGTACAATCTTTTGCTAAATGCAGCAGACATATATGTATATACTTGTTTTCATATACAATGAGGACTTAATATAAATTGCTGATAAGTAATTTTACTCTTTAAGCCAAAACCTGTTGAACTCTCAAAGCCACTGTAAGTCTGCCAGAGCTGTCTACAACCCAGATGGAATGCATTAAAAAGTTCTCACTTTATTTAAAATTACTGCAATTTTCCAAATAAAAGATTGCATTTTCTCCTTTGGAAACAAAATATATTCCACATGATTTCTCAGGTTCTGTTTTTAGGGGTCATTTAGAGATTTTCTTGCTATTTCTCTCACTATAATTTTCTCAGTTTAAAATTCTTTACTTTTATAAAGATCAGAAGCTAAAATATAACGTCAAACGTAAGTAAGCAACGTGCCATACCTCTTGAGCACACCATCCACACTCTGGACCCAAAGCAAGACACTTTGTGCATGTTCCTGCATTTGAAGTGGCACATCTGTTTTCCACTGCAATGAAACACAAACCCAAACATTAATGATTTATGATACGTGAAATTGTAAAATACATAAGTTTAAACCAAGATTCCAAAAATTACCTCACTAGACTAGGAGCGATGACAACATATTCAAACAGGAGTAAAACAGAACAAAGGCAGCCCAGTGAGGGAGTACTTGCATATTTTTTTTATCTACAGGCTAGAACTATATGGACAGATTGAAAAAACTCCATTCTCAAGGCCAAATTTTTAAGCTCCTGATGTAGCATAATTTTGACGTGAAAGTTTACATTCGGCATGTACCTTGCTGATTTACTGTCTAACAGGAAAAAATTTATCAGGTAGCTTATCTTTTCATAGACATTTTTCTTTTAAGTCATTTAGACTTGACTGAATTATGCATTATTCATTCCTCATGGAACTCAAATTATTTTCTCACCTTCTATAAATATTCTCCCTCTGCATTTTCTGGAATGAATAGTTTCTTAGAAAAGGAAGATTTATTTTTTTTCCAGAAGTAAATACAGATGTATCCAACATTACATTTGTCACAGATTGAAGACACGTCATTCTGCAATAACAATTGCAAAACTTGTACCTTACTACATGTCTACCAGCAAAGTCCTTTATAGCCTTTTCACACCTTCATTTTATAGGTCATTGCTTAAGTTACTGCTGTGTCCTATGAAGTTTAACAGTTGGCATTATGAAGAAAAGAGTTTTTTCAACAGTCAACTTGAATGTCAGCATTAGTGTATCCTATCAGCACACTGATCACAAGTCTCTAGACAAGAGAGAAGTTACCTGCTAAGAGTTCTATAGAAGGCACAAAATAGGACTCTTCAATGAACAGCACAGTAGTAGTGTTGCTTAACAACACAGATCTGCAGCATGTTCAAAATGCTATATTAGAAAATATGGTATGAGGAAAATAAATTTAATTTCTGCGTACAAAAGGTTACATCTGTTAACCGGTGCACTGTGATAATGTATCATCACACGAAAACAGTTTGATGAAAGGTTTGGTTTTCATCCAAAGTGTTGGCTGCATGTACTGTCTCTCTATTATTTCTTTCCAACGTGCAATAACAATAATGCACACCATTTCTCTTTTCAGTAATGAGAGCAACATCTCATAGAGAAAAGCTGTATTAGGAAAGTACTAAATTTTTTTTTTTTTAATCTTTATTTAGCTGATTTCAACTCTGGATTCAAAGATAAGATCCTGTACCACATAAAGAGCTAGTCCTCAATTGGTCACTTAGAATGTCTGCTGATTCAAGGAACATGCAGCATTATACCGATAATGTGTAGGCTAGTGAGAAAATAATTTCAAAGGTCAGACCTACATTTCTATTACATATCAACTGCTGCTGGCAATTTTTGCCATGCAGGCAATGCAAGGAAAAAAATGGTCAAGGACAGGGAGAGACACAGGTGAGATATAAACCATAAGTTGAAAAGCAGCGTAGGAAGGTGCTGGTACAGTAAAAACTGATTAAAGGCTGGGAGGGGTAGATAAGGCTAAATAAATGAGGAGTTATTAAGGAGAGAGAAAAGAACAAGACAAAATCCAAAAGGTTTTTGTTTGGTTTGTTGGTCATAAAAATAAACACAGCAAGTTTTACTTGGATGTGATATGAGAGCAAGCTCATTCAGCACCGACACAATAAAACTTTTTTGCACTTGTAAGAAGATGGCAACTGCACTTTATGTTCTGCAGTGTGGAAGAGCAGACCTGGAGGCCACAGAAAATGGTACCATATACTGCAGGGGAGGAGACAAGAGATGAAGATTCCAGGTAGGTACTGACATACACAGGATTGTAGAGTGTGCCACAGATCCCTTTATAGGCAATACAGATTCGTAAAGTGCAAAGGCACAGAATGAAAAGTTGTTGAAGGAGTAAAAAAAAAAAAGGAATGTAATTCCTCCCATCTTCAACTGGATATCAAAGACTGTGAAAGGAAAGGCATTGCAAGAAAAAGCTACTAAAGTGATAGATTCAGTAAAAGTGTCAAAGGATGAGGAAAAATATAAGTAGCTGATCTGCTGCACAGTAGTGGCTAAAGACAACAATAGGGCAAAATAGGGAGCATATGACACAAACTTAAGTTTCCGAGCCAAGTTAATATCCACTGTAAGAGACAGAGCTGTTCTGACAAGAATAAATATTTGACAAAAAAAAAATAAGAGTTCTGTTTCTAGCTATACAGATAAAAAATGAGGAAAATTAATTTCTTGTCATTGTAATCAGTAAACCATAGTAAGCCAAATAACAAGTATGTCCTAATTAATTTCCTACAATAATACCTGACACTCCTTAAAATGTATAATCCTATCTGTAAAACACATGCTTCAACTTAAATGCCATTGATCATGTAACAAACTAATAAGACCTTTTTGTAATGCATATTTGCTAGAAAACCCACCACTGTGTCTATGTACCACATTTACAGACACATTGGAAAAGTGAATGAAAAATAACTCTTATCATTTTTTTTATGATTAGTTTATTGAATCTATTGAAAATTGATTTTATTAATACAGCCTGTCTGACAAAAAGGGGTGTCTGTGTGCCTTTGTAGACTGCTAAAATCCAGTTTGAGTTTTCAGTGTGATCATGGCAGATGAAATGAGATATACAGTACTGCTGGATGCAAATCTCTTTGCTGATAACTATACAGTCTCAAGAGCTTCATTTTCACAACATGAAGTCACGGATTGGCAACTGACAAACGTGGTACCATAGGCTCAAAAAGTGGGATTTTTTTTTAATAAAGTTGAAGAAGTTTTATTGATTTATTTGTTATTACTCTGGCTACATCAATACCGTGGTTCCCAAGTATATAGACCCTTACAACATTTATTGACATGCTTTCATTCACCAAATATTTATCATTTAGTTGTAAGTTTACTCCAAAACCGTAACTGATTTAGTGTAAACTTCTCAGCCTCTTTTAAAAAATCATGCTAAAGCAAGAAACATTTTTTTATGAGCTGGCTCAAAAAAGAACTGAGATTTTTCCTGCCACTTCACCAAAAACAGAGTCCAGACAAGACTGAGTTACTGCTCAGCCAAAGCTAAGGGCAAGTTTCTACTGGCTTAGTTGTAACTGATGTATGCCAAAAGGTATTTTCAACAGGGGCCAAATTCTGTGCTGGGAACTGCACAGGCATATGCAGATATAATAAAAAGTGAGTACATCAGGTTCAACTACACTTTTGCAGCCTCCTCCAGAAAAATACAATCGTGCTCCAACGACTAGAGCTATTTACAGTGATCACAGGTGTGGCAAGTCTAAACCCTATGCAACAAGAAGAATCGAGGCAAGACAAATACCATATATGTTACGATCATATCCCGCCTCTTTATTATGAAAGTAACTTTATAACGATCAGGGTATTTATCTCAGAGATGGAACAGCAATAACACACATTGGCACTTGAGAAAGGATAATAAGCAGGTTTTCAAATAGAGAGCACTTCGTTCAAGTACAGCCAAGACTTTGGATTTGTATCAACTTCACTGTTGGTACACGCTTGTGCTGGTTTTGGAGGGTGTACCATTTGCTTTCTTAAAAGAGAAAGCCAAAATGTAACTAGCAGCTTACAGTCCTTGATCATGGCCCTCAGACTGCTGAACACTTGTTAAAGCAAGCCAATATGAAATTATCTAGCCTTCACAGAGCTGTTTTGCCTTAAATTCAGCATCTAATATTGTTCTAGGGCAGCAATCAGCCAGAATGTCTCCCTCCACAGATAATGAGGCCTCCAGTAAAGTGTGTGGCATCGTTTATGAGGAAAGTTGCAGCTTTTATGCAGTATATTGCAGTTATCTTCCTTCACCTTTCGGTCTGCAAGGAGCAAGGCTATGTGACCCCCTGCAGAAGGGACAGATAGTAACTGTCCCAGCTAACACATGGCTTCCCAATCCACTTTGGCTGAATGTGCAGGTACAATGAAACGCATTAAAAAAATGCTACAGAAGAGGGATTATTTTTCCATGATTCTGACAGTTACTTGCTCAGATTACAAGGAAAAAAATGAGTGCCTGTGCTTTAACTGCCAATCCTAAAACCCAGTCCTGGAATTAGGGATTTCCCCTCCCCCCTTTTTTTTTTCAAACAAGACATAATTTTCTCTACCCTTTGTGCCACTCTTTAAAAGCACACTGTGTCACCACTAGATTTGCCAAGAAGATTACAAGGTACACCTCAAAATCTGCTTTAAGAGGTACTCAGCCTTGCCCAGAAAAGGAGATTTCAGCTTGAATACTGTACACTTATTATGCTTTATAATAAAATCCTAAGATTACTTGAGCAAAATTACGAAACAACTTTTCTTCCCTCTCCCCTTTTTTCTATTACCAGGCTTTGTTAATTATTTTCACTTCTCTATTAATGGTTGTGCACTTTAGTTTCACTAGTCAGACAGAAGCTAAGTGCACACTGATTTGAAAATGTTTCTTTACCAGCAAGAGAACCAGCAGTGAACTAAAACTCTGCATGGAAGAGACACACCTATGCTAAGAAAACGAAGACATGTAACAGAGAAGTGTAAAACATTATCAGCACTGTTAAATCCTGAGCCCTGGAAAAATACTTCTGTAAACCTGGTAAGTAAAAGCACTGGTAAGTAAAAGCACTTTTTCATTAAAACAAGCAAGAACACCCCCCCGCCAAAACAAAAAACCTCAAACAAAACAAACAAAAAGATAATAATCTGTTATAGTGTGCCTAAAAAGAAAAATGGAGTACATTGGAAGAGATAAACCATAATGTAGTTATACAGCAGGTAAGAGACAGAAGTGAGTCCTAAGTAAGAAGTAAATATGCACACCTAGAGAAATGCTGTGAAAAGAATCATCAGTGAACAATGGAATTTCCATTTCCAACTCTGTCAATATCCTCTCCTTCTCCCCCTGCCTCTTGCTCCCCCCAATAGTTTTTGAGTCTCCAATTAATCTACATTACTGCATGAACAAGATGGTCATTACTGAGAGCTACATGAATTATTTTGTAAGCCATCAAAATGCAGCAGTCTGCCCCACATGAGTGTCTGGGTCTTTGTATGCAAACTAGGCAGCAAAAAACCCCAAGACTTCCTTTTTTGCACATTGTGCAAGGTCTGAGTGACACTACTGGAGAGAACACACACTGGAGTTCAGCTGAACAATATGGACACTTGTGCAATTAAAGAATGATATAGACACTAGACTTGGAGGCCAATTGTATGAGGCTCAACAAGGCGAAGAGCCTGATCCAGTACTTCAGTCACAACAACCCCACGCAGCCTCACAGGCTTGAGGCAGTGTGCCCAGAAAGCTGCCTGGTGGAAAATGACCAGGTGGGGTCAAATGACCAGGAGGCGATGGTTGACAGCAGCTGAATATAAGCCAGCAGCATGCCCAGGTGGCCAAGAAGACCAAGAGCATCCTGGCCCGTATCAGCATTAGTGTGGCCAGCAGTGATTGTCTCCCTGTACTCAGCACTGAGCAGGCCACACCTTCAATACTGTTTCAGTTTTGGAACTCTTACTATAAGGAAAAAAAATTGAAGTATTGGAGCATGTCCAGAGAAGGACAACAAAACTGGGGAAGGCTTTGGAGCACAAGTCTTATGACTAGAGGCTGAGGGAGCTGGAGTTGTTTAATCTGGAGAAACAGATGCTCAAGGGGGAACTCTACAACCACCTGAAAGGAGGTTGTAGCCAGGTACGGATCAGGCTCTTCTTCCAGGTAACAAGCAGTAAGACAAAAGGAAATGGCCTCCAGTTGTTCCAGAGGAAGCTTTGTTTGGATATTAGGAAAAATTTCTTCATTGTCAACACTTGGAACAGGCTGCCCAGGGAAGTGGAGGATTCACCAGCCCTGGGAGTACTTAAGACATGTTCAAGTGGTGCTTAGGGACATGAGTTAGTGGTGGACTTGTGCTGGGTTAACAGGTGGATTTGAGGACCTTAAGGGTCTTTTCCAGCCTTTCTTAGCCTCATCTCTCCGGAAAGCTCCAACACTTTTGTGAAAGTTACACATCATTCAATACAAAGCCCTAGAGAACAGAAGCAACAGATAGATGAATAGCAACTCAAGTTTTTCATGTACATACATACGCATATCAATTTAGAGGATTTTTAAAATTTTGTCAGAAAGATGTATATACGTAACAGCATTTTGGAAAAGGTACTACCACCCAAAGAAGCTACTAGTATAGCAGTTAGGACTCACAAACACATCATTCAAGCCACAGCCTCGAACATGGCCTTGACTGTGAGAGACACAGCTATTGACTACTCCAGACTGACTTTGTTCCCAAGCTGCAATACAGAATGAAAACAAGCAAAGTAACCTTGAAATTTTTCACAACACAATTTTTGTTTCTTGGCCAACTTTACTTGTAGCCCCTCCTTTCTATGAAACTTCCTGCTTTTCCGGGAGATGGTTAAACTTTGTTGATGCAATACATGCCTGCAAACAATGAGTCAAAGACTATTTAGTTTCTGAAACCAATCTATCCTGTCTCCTGCAAATAAAAACTAATAGGATAATCTACTAGTATTATATCATTAGAAGATATCCATTTCCCAGCGTTATTAGCTTTTATGGTATAGGTTCAATGGTCCTGACTGCACAGCTTTGCACCAATAAATATGCAAAGTATGCAGAACCAGAGACCTTAAATTGTTTTTTTATTAAATCCCTTGATTTCGAGGAAACTTCAAGATGTGCAGATCTGTGTTAATTCACTTGCTTCCTAGGATGGAACATAGGCATAGGAATCATGCTGTGACCACCGCCTGGGGAGCCTCTTCCCTCTGTTTCTCTCCCATTTTAGGCACTCTGATTAGGCACCTGATTGCTGACTAGGTGAGCCAGACCTGACTGTCCCTGATACTACACAGGATCACAGCACCATTAAGGTTGGAATAGCCCTCTAAGATCATCAAGTCCAACCATTAACCCAGCACTGCCAAGGCCATCACTAAACCATGACCCCAAGTGCCACTTCTACTTTTTTTTTAACATTTCCAGGGATGGTGATTCCCCCATTTCCCTGGGCAGCCTATCCGAGTGCCTGAGCACTCTTTCAGTGAAGAAATGTTCCAGTCTCAACCGCCCCTTGTGCAACTTCAGGCTGGTAAAAGAGACTAATCCCACCTGGCTCCAACCTTCTGTCAAGTACTTCTCTCATAAAAGAAACTCATCTCTTGAATGACAAACACAAGGAATTTTCCACATCTCTTCTGGTCTTCCCCACCTGAATGTTTTCTGCTTATCCCACGAAACTCCTGTGCCATCTAATGTGTGCCGTGCTGCCCTGACACCGTTTCCTCAGGAGCTGGAGAGAAATGGAGGTACACGTAAAACATGAAATAACCCCCTCATCAGACGCCTCTCCAAAAATCATGCTAAATATCTGTCTTCACAATAGCCTGTGTTCCTTCAATGACAACAGCTCTTGTTTGAGATGTTAACACCTCCAGACATTTGACAAGCAGCTGAGTAAATGTCAACAAGTAAATGTCAACACCTTTCTAAAGGAAGTGTGGGATTTAAGGGAATTTAGCACTGACTAGGAAATTGCAGATGATTCTGGGGTGAGACTCACTGGTTCCTAACAGCTGAACTAATGCCAATGTTTCAGGCCAGTCAGTAAATAGTGTGTACTCATGGAGAGGCGGGATGGATGTATCAACATCCCTGCTCCTCCACAGCCACAACTTCTGAGGGTTTTTAATGATGGGGGAGACTATTTGGGGTTAGAAAACTATTCTGGATCATTGAAGAAACACATGTGGTACACACATACTCCCTGCACAGCCTTGGATGGTGCATCTGGTGGGTGGCATCCCTGCTCAGTGCTGGGGGCTTGGAACTAGATGATCTCTAATGTCCTTTCCAAGCCAAACTATTCTATGATTCTGTAGTACTCCAGCCATTTCCAGCTGCTGCTGATGGATACAAAGGTAGACACAAATGACCATTTTTTGCTTGCTTAAGTTCAACCTTGAATAAAAGACAAGCTCAAGCTGTTTCTCCCACTATCTTCTACAGCTCCACTTCCTCAAACAAGGCCCTCAACCCCCAATTTTCTCTCTAATCTACCTTTTTATAGTACATATCTAATCATAACCAAATTATTGCTTTCTGCTGCCTCATCCTGGCACTGTGTCTTCATTCACAAACCCAGAAGCAGTGCAGAAGATGGGCAACTGCTAAGAACAGCTTAGAGCTATTTCTTCCCATGCAGTGTCACCACAGACCACCTGATTCACAGCTTCTTAGTCCATAGCAAAGCTCACTTCACTCTCTTTTTGTCTGCACACACTGTGATTTGGAACAAACTCACTCTGCATTTCTGACCCCAATTCCAAAAGCTGAAAACATAAATCCCTCAATTCTGAATTGTGGTTCCACAGAAGATTTTCCTGAAACAACCCAAAAGCTCCAACCCAAAAACTGTGCACAGGTGTATATTAGGGAGACGTGTCAGGGTTAAAACAAAACACTGAACATATAATACAGTTTACATTCACAATGAGAAAACCCCAAGGATATTCCCCAAGGAAAATCCACTTTAGTACAGTGGTGAGTGTCCCTGCCTTTCATGTGGGAGACCGGGGGTTCGATTCCCACCAGGGAGGCAGTGGTGCCATTTAAGAGTTGGACTCGATGATCCTTGTGGGTCCCTTCCAACTCAGAATATTCTGTGATATTAAACAAAAACTAAGACTGGTATCAGAGAGGGTAACTGCCACTCCTTAAGGAGTTGTATGTAGTGCACAAGTCTGGGTGGAGCATTTATTCAGAAAAGCTATTTAAAAAATGCTATTGCCTTCTAGAATACCAAGTGTTTGGCATTTATTGTTTCAGTAACTGGCTTTTTAATAGGGTTTTCAATTTCCAAATATAGTTATTGGTCCTGAGAGAAATGGAATTCAGTAAAAACTTTCTGGGAGTTTCTTTTAAATTAAAAGAACTTAAAACACAAACATACCTGTCAAGGAAAAGACACTGGCCAACCTTTATTTTTAGGTTTAGCATGTTAAATTTGTATAATTTGTGGGTGAAGATTACACAAAACACGACTGCAGACCATAAAATATGCAGACTCACATGCTAACTCTAACTACTGGTGCACACAGACTATCTGAATGCAAGCTTCTGCTTGTGCTCCTCCAAGGAAGTATTCACATACATGTACAGCCTGCAGGAGCAGCTTAAATGCTCTCTAAGGGACACACTTCAAACACACAAATTCAAGGCTTTAAACAGGTAGTGGTTTATTTAATATTCTGAAGTAATGCCACAGCATTTTTGACAGCAAAATGCATTCCCAACAGTTTTGCTTAGATTGGAAGAGGATGATTGCTTACGTAATTAGTTTTATTTAGGTAATTTTGTGCCATTTATGCCAGAATGAAAGTTGCCCCAAGTTTTCTTATTTCCTACTAGTCCTGTTTGAACCAAAAGGTGGGAACTCAATTCAGTTTCCAGCAAGAAACTGAGAAACTTCCTCCCAGAGAAGCAAGTTGTCCTCAGCACAGTACTAACCCCTGTCATCCTGCAGAGATAACATGGAAATAAATTGTACCCTCAAGTAGAGTAGAACAAACAGAATTCACGTAGCCTAATTCCTTTGAATACCGAGAAGCAACAGAATTTATTTTGGAATGGGCAGTTACTGGTTGGTTTAATCAGATTTGGACCACTTTTGTGATGCCACCATACATCATGCAGCAGTATTCATAACACAGCTACAACAACAGCAAAGTACCAAAAATACCGAAGTCTTCAAGATCTGAATCCTGTGAAATACTGCTGCTAACAACTTAACTCCCAAATCAGTGAGCAGGGAATAAGCCTGAAGAAAACTAAAAATCGAGCATCCAGGAACATCATTCCACCTGCCTGAAGCTACAGAAATTTCCTCTTCCAATAATCTTGGTTAAAATCTTTGTCTCAGTATCTTTTGATGATCATAAATACTTCAGATTCACTACAGTCACCATGGGTAATACGTACCAAGAAGAAGTCACCACAAGCATATGACAATGAAGTCATGGGAAGCAGAGAAACATATAAAGAAAAAAGTCAATTATGAGCTTTTCAAAGTTTTCAATTTAGGCCAATTTAGCCTCAGCTAGAAGTTGCTTTTTTGGCAGCACTCTAATGCTGTAAATTCCAATCATCCTGAAACACTTACATTTTGCTCAAGGGGTTATTTTTGTTCTGCCACCAGAACAAGGGGGAATCCTGAATGGCTGGCAAGAAACTTACTTTTCTTCCTGAAGAAGGGTTCCATTACAGGGGACAGTGAACTAATTCATTAGAGCCCCACTTCCTTCCCAAAAGTTAAACTAAATAGCTCAAGTTCATTTCTGTAAACTGCCAAAGAAAACATTTTAATAAATTTCAAGTGCTTAGAAAGGAATAACAGGCCATATCCTACTCTGCCATCATAAATCATGCCTATTTAAGCAGATGAGAAAGAATTATTACACCTTTCCATTGGTTAGACAGAAGTCAGCTATCAGTAATGAACATATAGGAGCTTTGAAGACAAGATTTTACTGGAAAGGAGGGTGCAAATAGAATGAGAAACCCTGAGGCCTTAAGAGTTTGATTAAAAAAAACCCAAACCCACAAAACTTTATTTACACAAAGGAATTGATATTGTCCAGGTTTTTGTTTTCAGTACATTCATAATGAGAAGGCAATTTTCTACCAAGAGGTCTGAATTACCAGTTACAGTAAAAGCCCCAGATACCTCACATATATGTCTTGAAAATACAACACATTTTAGTTTCATTAATGTATTTTTAAGAACACCGAGCATAGATTAAGGCTCAGGACACCAAGCTATTCCCCTTCTGCATCTTACCCTGACAGAACTCATTAAATCCCAACCACTGCCTGAGGTACCCTTCTCCTGACTAAAACAGTATAAAATGTACATTGCTAAAAAAACCCATGTAATTAATGCAGATTTAATTTGTCTGTCAAAGCTAATGTTTCTCACATCAGACCTACTAAAAAAATCATAGAACAGAATCATAGAGTCATTTAGGTTAGAAAGGACTACTACGATCATGTAGTCCAGCCATTAACTCAGTACTTCCAAGTCCGCCACTAATCCTCAAAATTGATACATAATGATGCACCCGTCTGAGGCTTCCGTTCTCCAAGATTTCATCTTAAACCTTCATATAAGAGTTGAACTTTTCAGAGAGATGAGGCTAAGAAAGGCACATGTAGGCTCAGAGCACCTCCTTGAATCATAGGATCATTTATGCTGGAAAAGACCCTTAAGACCCTTGAGTCCAGCTGTTAACCCAGCAAAGTCCACCACCAAAACATGTTCCCAAGCCCTACATGTATTTTAAATACCTCCAGAGATGGGGATTCCACAGCTTCCCTGGGAAGCCTGTTCAAAGGCCTTTCAGTGAAGAAATTTTTCCTGATACCCAATCTAAACTTTCCCCGGCACAACTTGAGGCTGTTTCCTTTCATCTCCTTGCTTGGAAGAAGAGATGCTGAAGGAAGTGAGATCCCTAGTTTCAAACCAAGAACTTACTCACAGAAATAATGATGATGGATGACTTTCTGAAAAAGTCTAAATAAATAACAGCAGCAGCCCATGTCAACTTACACAATTTGTAAATAAAGTATCTTATGATTCTCTGCTCATACTCCTAGTGTAGATTAGTAATTAATACAAATTGCCCCAAATTCAAGACACAAGATGGAGAAGACATCTTCACAGAGACTTGAAAAATATTACCAGCATTTATACACGTGATTATAATCTGATGTTTTAAAGTCCTCTTGTTGAACCTACAACCGGATGCGGGTCATTTGATGAAGATTTTCTTTAGCTTCTAGAAAGTTCAAATTTTGACATCTTTCTGATGCTCTGGGGAGGTAAATTAAAATTAGATTGTACTTTAATGGAAAATCAAAATTGTTAGCTCAGGCTTCTTGACTAATGAAGTATAATTCTTGCTTTCTCAGTTGTTGCAGTTCCAGTCCTTGGAAGTATAAGGGCCAGAAAAAATCAACTGCCTCTTCTAACTACATGGAATATTCCTTCTACAAGCAATCTTCAGGCTGCCTTGAAAACTTCCCTCAGCAACAACATATCCAAAATGACATAAAAGCAACCTTCTCAGACCATCAAGAGTATGATTATCACTCTTCTAGTTGGTAAGCTGCCCATCTCCCATTTTTCCCCAGTCTTATCCCACCTCAAACATCTGTAGCATGAAAGCATTGTAAATACTACACATGCAACCACCAGTTTCATTCAACACGCAAACCCCATAAAATAAAAACCTCACCACATAACCCCCCTGAAGAGACCTGAAATGGCAACAGATTATGAGAAGGGTACAATTTGCAAAGCAAATTTATGCATACCATTGGCATAATACACTCCTTGGGCAATGTGCAGATAAACAAACCTCCTCCTCGTTATTCCTAAGAACTGCAACCTACAGCCTTCCCAAACAGCCAGGCTGTTTTTCCCAAAGGCTGGTTCCCGAAAGGTTGGCTTTCCCAAAGATGGTCCAATACCCGTAGGGAGCAGATCACCCACGCAGACTCAGGAAATTAAAAATGAGTTTTCTCTTCTTCTTGGATTGTTTTAAGCCTTAGGAAAAGCAGAACTGTCTGTGTTGAGTATCCCATACAACTCAGCTTCTTCCGCTGAGCCTCAAAAGAAAATGGGCCAGCAAAGAACAGAAATTAACAAACAAACACTGGTTAAAGCCACCATGATGTATAATTCATTTCATACTTTTTTGTGTGCCTATGTGTCTGTTCAGGGACATTTACTGATCACCCCTCTTAAAAAAACTGTTCTTCCATGGGTGGCTTGAATATCTTTTCTTACTCCTTTGAGAAGGAACACTGCAATGATTTATGAAACTTTCTGACTAGAGGGAACACACATGGGAATCTGATGTGACAAGACTGGGAAAGCACCAAACACTCTGCATGAGAGAACATTAATGAATCAAAAGCCATGCTACTGGCATTAATCAATCAACAACTGACCTTGCCAGGGTTACAGATCCTCCACCTTCCCCACATCCCTAACTGATCTTTGCAAATGACACTCCCAAGAGGACTGAAAATACCAACTTTTAAAGTTGGTATTTAAAGAGACTGTTCTTCAACTCGTAAATCATATATAAAGGTTTTCATGCCATCCCATCCCTGTCTGCACATCACAGGTAAACTATTTACTTGAGCCTCATACAGGAATGACTGACTAGATATTTCAGAAAGCATCAAATACCTTAGTTTTCAGATTTTAATATTGCATAATTACAGCTGTTTTTGAGATACTGCTGAGATTTGAACCAATGCCTTCTGTTAACCTTGACCAATCAGCCATTCTTCAGTATTTATGCCCCACATGTTCCATGTACAGGCAAAAACTTCAGAGTTTCAAAAGACTGACAAGGCAAAGGCACTGACTGTCTTCACTGAAGTGAGCACTTACACAACTGGTTAACACAATATATACATGTGCTCTCACCGTGGAATCCAGGTTTCATTCAGTTCACTGGTTTGCATCTTTAGGAGCTTCTCAGGTTTTAATGTTCAAATAGGAATGTGGGATCTGTAGAAACTCCTATGGAAATTCCTCCATTCCTATGTCAGGTATTTGTTATAGTTGGCAATTTCCTTTTGGTGAGACTGAACAAGGCATCTTTTGTAGAAGGTGACCACACTACCCTTTTTATCTGAGCTTACAGAACCTTTAACTTGGGACTTGCAAATTTACAGCATGGTGAGATTTCCTTTTGCACTCCTTGTAACTCCAAACCCTTAGCCAAATCCTACCTTTACTTATCCCCACGCAGTAACTCTCGAACTGAGGGAGCATTAAATTGTCCATTTCTCAGTTAGAAGAGCCACAAATGCTCCAACAAGAATAAATAAACTATGAGTTCCATGTACATTTCATATTCATTCCAGTCTCTTTTAGAACTGGAGATTCAACACAACAGATATACAGGTTTTGCCAACTCTGCACATAAATAAACTGGACTTGCTGATGGCACGGGAACAGCACAATGCTCTTCTCCATGCCCAGCACTGTCAATGCTGAAGCAAAGAGGAGTGGCTGCTTCAAAAAAGCCATGCTGCCAAATATCTGCACATGCAGCTGCTGCCCAGAGTCTCTCTTGGAGCACCCTGCAGACATTCAAAGAATCCCAGTGGTGCTGCACTGGCTATCACAATCAAATGTGAAAATCAAACAACAACAACAACAAAATCTCATATGTTCATTCACAGAAAAACAAAACACTCCCCTTGCCTCAGCTATGGCTCTAAGCCTGTAAAGTGATTATGTATGAAGGAAACAATGCAGTGTGACTTTCAGCTTTCATGAATTAGTAGAGGTTTCAAATGAAAAGGAAAAAAACAAGGTCTATCTGAGTTACAGTCTGCCCGATCTGAGAGCTGCTGTCATAATAAACACACAATCCATGATGTATTGCCCCTATATACTTTCACTACAAGCACAACAAAGATGGCAAGTATCCTTTGGCACAAAAGCCCCATGCACAACCTCCCCCTGTAGCATTCTGCTCTGATGCATTATTTGCCCTAGTGTGTTCCCAGGAGCTACACCCATGAGTGAGCACAACACTGCATTCAGGCACAAGAACCATCCTCTCCATGAAGTTTCAATTAGCCTTTCAACTAAACTGCACTGCACAAAAAGAATCTGGGATACTACATACAAGATGTCATGTTTCATAACAAATTTAATAATGTATTTCATTTTTCCTATTGACATTTAGTTTGGTTTTGAACTCAAAATACAAAGCCAAAAAAGCAAAACAAATTATCCTATGAAAGTTAACAAATCATTCCATTGTTTTTAATAGCACTGGGCAAATCCTACTGAATTAGGCATGAATTTGTCATATATGCAATAAAAAACTTAAGCCTAATACATCGTTCCCATTGTAAATCTTATTTTTAGAGGTTACATGTTAACATTTTAAATCAACTCCAGGCTTAAACTTAGAAATGCAATCATTCCACAAGTACAAAAAAAAAAAAAACCAAACAGAAAGATGACTGACAACTTGTTCTGCTTTTGTGACAACTTCTAGTAAAATAATATCCTTTATGAAATACTTGACTACTTTGATCATTCTGTATGACCAACTGCTGTACTACCTAAGGTAAATTGGAAGAAGCTCCTCTCAGCCTGCATGCACCAAAACTGATGCCCGGGGGTTTGGGAAGCAATTCCACAATAGGAGAGTTTACCCGTATTTACCTTTTTCACCACTAGTACCGTCAGGGAACTGTCAGCATAGAGTTACTCCAAAGTAAACAGAAGACAAATCTTCCCGTAGCTCTCGCCCCATTTAACCCTGCCACTACTTGCTGTACAAACGACACAAAACAGTGCTGCCATCCCTAAAAACTTCGCGCCCGTAGCTCGGGACAGCACAGGAGGTTGCAGAGGCTGGCTGCACTTCAGGACCCGTGGCACCCCGGAGTGCGATACTCCCGTGGGCTCCCCGAGTGCTGTCGCGGCTCCCTAAAGGCTTGACTCCCTCGGCACAGCCAGTTAAATCCCGGGCTGGCATTATCGGTGTGAAGTTCGGACAGGGGCCGGCCGCTCCAGCCCGGCACTCCCGGCCGGCCGGCGTGTGCCCGCGGCTGTCAGGGCCGGT
>WEKX01010258.1:17427-41051 GCA_013390025.1 Pitta sordida
TCTCACCCTCCTCGCCTCCTCCTCACCCCGCGGCGCTGCTCCCCGGCCCCGAACGCCGCCGTTCCCCCCGGAGCGTCCCGCTGGCAGCAGCGCGCCGGGCCATGGTGCGTGCCGGCGAGCCGCCCCCGATCGCTACATGTCACCTAAAAACACCTCCCCTGTTTTACCGCCTTCCCCAAGTGATTTTTGCCCGGAGTTTCCACCTCTCCGGGCGCAGTGGGAGTAACGCAAATGTTAACCGTGCGCGGAAAGTACCGCGCCGGGCGGGCCGGGGAAGCCCCGCCAGGCCAAGGTGAGACCTCCGGCCACAGCCCCGCCCGGCTCCGCTCCTCGGCTCTCCTGTGGCTCATGCCGGTCCCTATCACAGAATCACAGAATCAGTAAGGTTGGAAAAGACCATAGAGATCAAGTCCAACCTATCACCTGTTACCTAATCTAATCTAGTCAAACCTGTTACCTAAACTGTTGCCATCCTACTACCAACACATCATCCTACTTATAACACACTACCCTAATATCCTCTCGAGGGCTGCGCTCCCCGAGGATGTGCTGGGTGGAGGTGTTTTCCCGGCAGGTGTAACAGCCCTGGGCGCCTGGCCCTGTCAGTCACACGCCGGTGGACGGGCCCGTGCAAGGTGGGTGCGCCGGGCTCGGGGCTCTGGGCTGAGGTCAGAGCCAGCCATGACCAGCGCTGTGTCATCTCATTTCTAAGACTAGTGTAAGAACAGATGTCAGTGCACTCAGGATCCCAAAATAGCATCTCTACACGGCACCTAAATCTGCCTGTGCAGGGTACAACATTAACAAGTCCTGCAAATTCCACCAGTGTAAATACTGCGCTGTTTCACTGTGTTTATGAAAGAAAGGCTGTGAAAGCCTGTTCAGACCCCGTGCTAAGCCTCAAGGATGGGTTTATCATCTGCACGTCAAAGGACAGAAACTGACCCCAGACTGGGTTTGTTGAAGAGTGCTGAGGAAGAGTTGGCAATGGAACAGTCCTGCACTCTCACTCTTGGGAGTTTTTAAACCCTCTGTCATCTCCTTTGCTTCACCTTGGAAAAATCCCCAGTTTCAGACATCTGACTGTCATTCTTTGAGTGCCCACAGACCAAATGGGGATATGGGATGTGAGAAAGCCGTAGGAAGTGACAGCCACAAAAAACTGCAGTGTCTACATGACTTCAATTGTTGTGGCATTCATAACCTAAAACCTTTATGATTTCAGAGGTCACAGTCTCAAAGACCATAAGTGGTGATCTACGTGTCCCACGAGATTTCAGTTGGGTAGTTCACTTGTGACAGGTGAACTAAATTTAGTTTACTCCTATTTGACACTATAATGTCGAACTCCTGGGTCATGAGCTTGCAAATTTATAGTGATTCAAATGTGTCTGGAAAAAAGGGAGTCAGGATGAGACATGAATTCAAGGAAATATCTTTAAACAAAATGCCAGTAGAAGTCACTGAAACTGAGATCTCTCTAATTTGGGATTTTCACCTACATAATCTAAGTAGAGCTGATGGGAGGAAGAATACAGCTCATATTCCATATAGATATATTCTGTATGCATGTTTTTATCAGAATGTAAGTTATCACAAGTGCCGTAAAGAAAACGACTCTGTTCTCAACAGCATGAAGTATCTTGTGAATTTCTAAGCAAAGGCTGTTCATTATACACATGGGAATTGGAGTCATTGCATCCACTACTCCTGATGAAAATGACTGGATTTGGCATTCTGGGCAGAAAGACAGTAGCTATAGTTTAAAGGGGAAGGAACACAAGCCCTATGAGGAGCGACTGAGAGAGCTGGGGTTGTTCAATCTGGAGAAGAGAAGGCTGAGGGGAGACCCTATCGCTCTCTACAACAACCTGAAAGTGATACAAGTGATAGAACGAGAAGACACAGTCTTAAACTGCATCAGGGGAGATTTAGACTGGACAGTAGAAGGAACTTTTTGACAGAGAGAGTGATCTCTCAGTGGAATGGGCTGCCCAAGGAGGTGGTGGAGTCACCATCCCTAGAGGTGTTTAGGAAAAGGTTGAATGACATACTTGGTAGCATGACCTGGGTATTAGGGTAGTGTGTTATAGGTAGGATGGGTGTTGGGAGCAGGATGACAACAGGTTAGGTAACAGGTGATAGGTTAGACTTGATGATCTCTATGTTTTTTTCCATTCTGTGATTCTGTGAAAATGGATAATTTTTATATAAAATTGGAGAATGAGGTAACCAAAATAAAAACACTCTGGTCATTATTTTAAACACTGGTATTGGGCGAGAACTATAGACACTGTATAATGAAAGTCACCAGTATCAGCAGTAACAAGCGTAGAGCTGAAAGTGCTGATACTTCAGGCCTCTGTTTGTCCAGACTACTGCAACTGCTTATATTCTGCTGGTTTATATAAAATGCAGCTTCTCCCTATTTTTTCAGCTTAATTCTTCACATGATGGAATCCAAAGACTTAAAAACACTTACTTTGCCGTGACAGCATCTTTGAACATATTGTTGTTCAGACAGTGTTTATAATGTACTAATATAATTATGCAGGAGTTTTGAATAATATGTAATTCTAGTTTTGCAAATGGAGAAACTGAATCATCCGAGGTCACACAAGAGACTTGTAACAATGGGTTTAAGATCTCTGGAAAAGGATTTAAATCTCAGTCCATTGTCCTGTCCACAGGGCCATGAATCCTTGAAGTAATGTGGAGACTCAGTTATGGAATCTGTGTCCTTGGAGATATTTGAAACTGAACTGAGCAGGTCCCCAAGCAACCTGAACTAGTTTGACCTGTTTTGAGCAGAGAGCTCATTGGGCCTCAAGGGGCTTTTTCCAATCTAAGTTGTTCTATGAGCTTTTATCTTGGAAAGTGTATAATTCTCTGCCCTTGTGTTACATCTATGGAAAATCTCTCGAGGTGTTATAGCTGTGGCTTGTCTTCAATATTTACAGTTGCTTTATTGACAACAAAATACACAATGTTGGTTAACAGCCTCTCTTTTCACCAAATAGTTTTGAAAATATTGCATCTGCAATCAATACTAACTGGAGCTGGTTAAAAAAACCCAAAAACATTTCTTACAAAACCCATGTTCCTTCTGTGGCTGAATATTTCCAACCATCTTTAACTTGCCATTTCGTGGGGGAGAGTCCAAACCAAGATTGCAAAGGGAAGATTGGTGGTGTTTTACAACTTCTAATATCACAACTTTTTAAAAATAAAAAATCCACTATGTGTTCATTAGGCAGTCATGTGATTTCTTACATTATCATGGCATCTTAGACACAATTAAAATCCCCATAAAAAGCATTATGGCATACTTAATTTAATTGTACTTTCCCCTAACTTCCCTGTTTTAATAATAAAAAATCCTGCTAGAGTATAGCAAATTTTGGATTTGGTGACTTCACTGGATCCCACTGTCATGCAAATTATATTTTTTTGCTGTATAACTAAGTAAAGGGATCATATGCTAGTCTGTCAGACACAATTGCTTTTGCTATAGCTTGGGTTCATGTTTTTATGCAGTATTTGAATCTAGACTAGATCTGTTGCGTATTAAAAGGACAGTGTATATGCAAATCTTTTATAACTCATCAATTTAGAATGATGGAGCGATTCAAAATCAATGGCTATTCCCAAGAAACATGTTACTGAGGAGTCATAGGCCTCTTGTGCGGAAGTGTGGACTGTGAACAATCCATCTGTACTGTTTATTATATCCAGAAAAATTACATATGTATAAAATTCCAACTCCTTGGTACATTCATAAAATGTGCAGTTGGCCCTCTTGGACTTCACACCCCACATATTGCAAAAATTATGTACTTGTGAAACCCTGATGGCACACTTCCCTTCCTTGTTTATATAATTAATTGGATTCTAAAATTTCTATATTAAAAATAGGGTATGTAATACTCTAGAAATCCCAGATCGTGATCTCGTGTACTTCAGTGCTTGCAACAAGCCTACTGAAGAAGTCTGTGTTATAAGACCATAAACCTAAGATATTTCAGACCATTGCAAGAAAAAAGGCAATGCAGATATATTCTCAACAGAAATGGTCAGCAAGCAGTTGACACAGAGATAGCAGTGTCTTCCCAGGTGAGAAGGTATCACTCTGTTTAGGGTTTACTAAGTCAAATCCGGTGCTTCAAACCCTATGCNAAAATATGTAAGTAACAAGTGGTCAAAGCTAAGATTGTTTATTGAAATGCTCTAAAAACCTCTTTCTGGAAGTAATTACTGAAAACCCCCAGTGGTATATTCAGTTGAACAGATGTATTCTGAAAGAAGAACATTTTAATTGTTCTCACATGAAGAGTTTTAAAGAACACTGTTGCACTAAGATTTTTTGGTACTTTCACTACTAGAATTTAAGTAACAGAACTGGTATTTTAGATAGAAGTGTTTTCTTCCTTTTGACAAATGCACTTGGGGTGTGTTTTGAGAATCTTTCTGACTTCAGTGGGATGACCTTCTCTGAGTAAATTTTAAAGTATAAAATTTACCTGGGATTCTTCTATATGCTGTCATTAATATTTTCCAGATATTACATCACATACTTACAGGCACCACAGCTTGATTTCTGAAAGGAATAGATAGAAGAGCTGTAGGCTAGATGAGTTATTTCATTAACCTTATTTCAGTGGGACTTTTGCCTGAAGGGCGACAGACCAGACCCTGTGTTACCAGTCTGTGTGCCATTTTCCTGTTTTCCTTCAGTGACTAACAGAGAAAGAAGAGCATATAGTTTTATTTAGTTTTGTATTCACAAAGGACTGCAGCCCACTCAAGTCCAGTCATAGCAAGTTTGATGTTATGTTGGTTCCAGTTCCACAGAAGATGAGTGGAAGCCCAGGTTTCATCTTGATAGATGTAGGTGTAGATCCATGGATACTGAGGCTGCTGAACTCTTCTGAAACAAAGAACAGTTTGTGACATAAACAAATAGCATTTTTATTTCTGTAGAGCAGCAGCAGCCACTGTGAAGTTTAGAAACAGTCACACACTTTTATCTGATTGTTTTTGTTATTGTTGTGAGCTGAAACTGTCCACGGAACACTTGGGATTCCATGTGTTTTTCTTACTCTACCTCCACCCATTTCCTTCTGCTCTTGTTGCCTGTCTCCTACCTTTCTCTCTGGTACTTGAAAAAGGTATGTAATCTCCACTTACTGCTGAGAGCCAGTGTAGGTGCCAATCAAGTGACTGTATTACACCTCATGTATTTTCATTTTCTTCTTCCTCAAACTTTAGTGGTTTTATTTTTATTTGTTTGCTTTTTGCATTGAAGACTATTACTCCCATTCTGCCTTCCTTCGCACCTGCATTAAAAAGGTTTTACTTTTTCTTCTCACTCTCCACTCCCCCTAGTCACTTTGAATGGATCCTCAGATACTTTATGGCCTCTTGCATTCCCCATCTACCTCCTCTCTGCATCCGTCTCTCACTTCCCTAATGGAGTCCCAAGGTTACAATTGCCGCTGCTGCAGTGCTGTACCTTCTTCCTCATTCTCTTTCCATGGTGATTTCACCCCTTCTCAGTCCCCAGGGTTTAAGATTCTGTGTTACCAAAGGTGGAGATGAAATATTCCATAATAATACAGGAGGCCTGACAACATTTTAGAAAGTTTTCAGAGAAAATTCCCACATTTGCTCCATCACTACGTATTAGCTCACTTGTTATTTCCCAGAGGTTTTCTATGTTATGTTTTACAAGGAACTGTTAGAAAGAAGGTATAATATTGTAGATAATTAGTAGGAAATATTTCTTGGGACTTCTGAAAGAGTAAAGTTCCTCCTGAGAAACTGTTGAGGAAATTAGGTATTGGAATTTGAAAGTGAAAGTTAAGTTGTGGTTTAGAAACAACACTGATATTATTTAACAGAAATTAAAGTTTATTTTTAGCTCAGTATAGATCAGGCTCAAAAGTATCCTACAGCTGCAATGCAGAAGTTTGTAAATGAATGATTGATGGCTGCAAATCTTTTTTGCCCACAGCTAAGCTAATGCATTGAGCAGTGACCAATGAGTGGAAAAACCCCACAGGCAAACTCAGTGTGCACGTGGCAGAGGCAGAAAGTGTGAGGGGGTGGGGAACAAGGACAGGGAGTGTGTGTTCTTCCAGAATTATCAAAGGTACTTGATAAGACTTCATCTGATCTTGTCCTCAGTCTTGACACACGGTGTGCACATTGCAGCCTGGATGCTGTCTGTGGGATATTTATCTGCGTATCCACTCTCCTCTCTCACCAGATTGCTGCCCAAGTCTCATAGTAAATTTTCTTTGTCCAATTCCAGGATCCAGTAGAGCTGCAGTTATCGGTTTTACTGTTCTTCCTTTATGCTTTAATGCTGTGATAAAGCTAAGATTCTTTTAAAAATGTATAATTAACTTGTGGAATTCATAGGCTCCAGATATGAAATAGGTAGGATTTCAAAATAAATGAGATATCTATATGAATTGTGTGTGCCTTTACACTAGCCAGCATAACATTTCATTACAAAAGTAAGTTTTTGTGCTTTGGAACAAGAACTAACTGGTGTCTGAAACTGCAGAGAAATTTCCCCTATGACCACACAGTGCTGTGTTCCTTTAAAGATAGATGATTTCCACCTTTGGTGTAGCATCTAGTCCCAACTGTGATGGAAGCCGGGGTGAAGCATGAGAGGGACTATGAGATTCATGTGTTCCAATGAGATTCATGTGTTCCAAAGGAACACACCATGTTTTTGGGGACAGACACATCTAGCCTGAATTGAAGCAGTGTAGGAATAATTGAATTGTTCAACAAAATATAAAGAGTCAGCATCTAAGGACCAAAATTAAGGTCATAATGTTAACATGTACTTGCATAAAATACATGGCTTAGGATTTGCCAGACCTTATCTTTTTATGCATCTTGGAAAGTATTTTACATAATCAAGTTACAACCAAGCTAGTAATTTCTTCTGTTAGAATTTAGTTGATGTCATACTGTACCAACAAATAATCCTCGTATGACATGACACACTAATAAACACTGGAAGAATGAGAAGAAATAGAAATGACAAAGTAATTTGGTGAGCGTGTGTTTGAAGAAAAATACTTCTGATAAACTTCTTTGGCACCATTTTCCACTATGAGTGGTCTTTAATTCAAGACTCAGTGGTTATGTAAGAGAGACTATAGATCAAACAGAAGCATTAATGTTAAATTGCTAGTTATATAGCCCATACGTAGTTAATAGCCCATAAATAGTTAAATTGAAGTTGTATAGCCCATATAACACAGGAGGTCAGAAAAAATGACCATTATAATTATTTCTTAATTTAAATTATATCAATCTTCTAAGGATCCACACTTCTACAGGTAATTAACAAAACTATGTAACTTGGACTTGGAAGGGAAAAAGGAACTCAAGGTGTCAATTTGTGGATGTGTCCTGGCTGACTCTGAAGCAAGCAAGGGTTATATTACAAAGCTTAAATTTTAATGCATGGAATAGAAAAATACAAGTGCAAAACTGAACTAAAAGAGAGAACAGTCAAGACCACAGGTAGTATGGATACCAGTGACATGCACTTTACCTATGCACAAATTATTCTAATAGTAACTGTCTTGAGAGGTTATGGTCTCAAGAGATGTAATCCACATAATAAATTCAGACAGCTGTGTGTGCCACAGAAGGCATAGGCACCTAGATCACTCAAAAAGACAGAAGAGAATGACTACATCTTTTTCCCTTAGCCATTAACTCTCTCCCAGGGATTATTGCAAATATACAGTGACCACAGCTTGAAAATGCATGTTTATGAATTTTCTCGTGGTGGCTTGTGGGTTTTCATTTTTACAGCAGGGGCCAAAATGGTGCTGTCACTAAGCTTCTTCCCATGTGTGGGTGGAAACCACTAGTTCTCTGTAGATTCTTGGTTTATTTTTTAGTGTATCATTGTCAGTTGGTCAATCCACTTCCCTATAAGAACATGAGAGATGTCATTCCTGTAGAAGGAGAGGATCAGCTGAAAATAAACAGATCAGATCCTGTGTAGAGTCCAAATGGAGTTGGATGTGTAAATCAGACCATTTGAAATACAGGTTTTTGTTGTCCAGAAATTCTTTGAGCCTATGATGGAATAGTTTTTTTTTCTCTTTTGAAATGCCTCCGACTTATTATGTTTTTTTGTTTGCTGTTTGTACTCCAGGATATAATACATATGTGAAAAATATATCACAGAAACCTTCCAATTCCTTGGGAATACTCTTACATTAAAATGTTGAGTACAACTTCATTTCAAACTATGTAAAGCTTGATTCTCCGGTAATTTGACGTTTACAGTATGGGGCCACATCACTTCAGAGCCCTTATTCTGACTCAGATCCATGCTCTATATTCTACAGCCTACCAAAAAAATTTGGGGAGATCCACTTACACAAAGAATAAAAGGTAAGATTTACCATATAATATTAGAAATTCTCGGTGTATCAGAAAAGGGTTTCCCAACAAATGATTTCATTATGTAAAATTGATAGTTCATTGAAATTGAAAAATTTTAATAGATTTAAAAACTTGTGAAAGAAGTTAGTATTGCTCACCTAGTACTGACACTTGTGGATAAAAAACAGTGATTTTGAGTTGATGACAATCATAGATAGTTGTAGATAGATGGAGTGTTGCTAACAGGAGTCATGAACAGGGTTTTCGTTTCTGTCTGAGCTCCTGCTATTTTCAAGTATCTTGGATTTCTAGAGTGCCTAGGGAGGGCACTCTCTCTACTGTGGAGAGTATAAGACCTACATAACCTGACTGCTGCCCCTGTTGTGTTGGTGACTGGGTACACCACCCCATATTGCTCTTCAGCCATCCATGCTCAGCAGCTTATGCTTTCTTTTATGCTGTTTCTTAGTTCTAGCTGTCTTATTTTACCAAAATCAAGTAGGGTGCACTATATTTTTTTATTTTTGATTGGCTTTCAAACAAAAAAAATATTTATGTGCCGAGAGAAGAAATCATTCTTTCTTTAGTACTATTTGACTAATGTGGGGTTTTATCTTTCCTCTGTTTTGTTTAAGTGATTTAGTTTGTTTTTGTCAAAGCAAATATTTTTCCCCTGAATCTCCTTTAACAATTGCAACCACGGAGGTTGCCTGTAACAACAGTAGACAAGCATTTTGCATTCCAAGCACAGGAATGGAGTTTGATGGTATCCTCTAAAGGAGTATTTGAAACCTTTAGATGGCAGCCAAGGGCTGCAGTTTGAATCCCTGGATGTATTAGGAGTGTGGTTTTTGGTCTCTGCTGCAGGTGGCAAGGAGGATATAATGAAGATGAATTTCTAATACAGCCAAAAGTAAAAAAAAAAAATAAAAATTCATGCAGGTGACATGATTTTTAGAAAGCTGGATATGTCTACATATACAGGAATGCACCTGAGAGTTCTCTCTGTTGTCCTTCTACCAAACTCTTTCATAGAACTATTAAAAGAGCACCCTAAAGCCTAATGTATTTATATTGATTATATATACTATGTAAAGACATTGCCTAATATCTTTATATTGATAAATTTATTACAAAAAGTGCATTCAATCTCCTGCTTTCCTGTTGTGCTCAAAACGTGAATGACAATGTGCAACTAGATGAGGTTGGAGGTTGCAAACCCTTTATAGTGCCTTGAGGTGTACCTCCTCTGCCCCATGGCCCATCGCAGCAGGGCAATGGGGGCTGCTGGTCCCTTTTCCTCTCTCACACAGTAATGCCTCTGCAGGCCTCCTGAGCAATTTGGGGCATGCTGTGGGAGACTGCATTTCCAAAGGTGATCATTAAAATGATATCTTCGGGAATTATAAGTCCAGCTTATTATTCCAATTGCACTCTAAAGCAGAGTTTTCTGAAAATGGTGGGTTGTTGGTTTTTCATAAAATGGACTTGTTAAAATCCTGATCTTACTTTACTGCAGTTATGCAGTGGATGAATTATGTTTTAACAATGTGTTATTAAGTTATCTAGAGATATCAAAATGTTTGTTAATGAAAACACTTTGAAAGAAACTGTAGGCCCAAGGGACTCTCTTAGGGAAAAAATGCATCTTTACAAATAACTGCACAATGATATCTTTTGATACAAAGCTTACTTGTTTTTAACTGACTGTCATTTTCATGCAAGGAGACATAACTGCATTTGTGTTATGTGTTTTAGGAATTAAAACTAGGAAATAAGAGATTTATGAATAACCTCATTTGTTTAGTGTACTGTTCCCAAAGTGGGGTTTTTTCATAATTAACAATCACATGCAGCTACAAATCATGTTGTTTACATCTTCAGTCTAATGCAGTACACATCTCCTCGTCACCCCATACATAGGCCAGAGATTCAACATCACAGTGGCAAATCGCTATACATGTATATGCTGAACAAGTACCCAAATACAGCATTTAGACAAGAAGTTGTACCCTGATAATGAACCAAATCAAGTTAAAAATCAAGTGGTTCAGTGACTAACAAGATTGGCCTTAGAATATATTACTTTCCTTTAAGCAGTCTGTGAATGTGTAAGGTCTGCCTGAGTATGTGTGAATATATTAGTTAAGAAGATCATTTTTTCCTTCCCTTTACACTCTCTCTCTCTTTTTTTTTTCATATTCTCTCTTTTGTGTGAGCCCTTGTGAATGACTGGAAAAATACGTAAGCCCCATTTCCAGTATTTCCGAATCTTCATCTATGGGCAAGTGTTTCTTCCAAACGTACAACTGTTATAAAACATAGCTGGACTGGGGCTAATACATTTGCCTCCATGCAGAGTTTGTTCTCTGGTTTGTGTCTAGTTAGCTCTGAGTGGAAGCAAAGTAGAAGGAAAGAGGTAAGCAAGCCTGTCTTGGTAAGCAAGCCTGTCTTTTCCCACCTGTGGAGATGTGTCATGCTTTTCTTATTAAGGCTGTTATCCTCACACACCCACACGCTCCTGCATACTAATTCACCTCTGGTTCTAGGAAAAGGGCAAGAATCAAGCTTTACAAATTCTTTGCATTTTAAATTTTACTACCATTGTCTGGCCCAAACTTCCTGTCATTCAGGTCCCTGCTTGACTGGTGACAAAAGTTTTGCATTCACCTCCAGAAAGCAAAGAAGGTTGAAAGAAAAAGAATGGGTGAAATTACTTAATAAACATAATGAACTGAGCCGAAATTCTCTAAAAGATGCCCTTGCTATTCAAGAGTCATTAATAGATACTTACATGGTAAAAAAAGGAATGGCAAAAATTTTCTACCCGTAAGACACCCATTTGTCTCTCGTGTGTATTCCTTGTTACTGAGATTTCACAGGTTCGCAGGTTATTCTGAGTTGGAAGGGACCCACAGGATCATCTAGTCCAGCTCCCAAGCAAACGCCCACCCAGGGATCAGGCCCACAAGTGTGGAACCACGGGCACCATGCTCCATCCATCCAAGCCTCCCACCATCTAAACCATGCCACTGAGCTTCTCATCGAGTCTTCTCTTAAACACCTCCAGGGATGGTGTCGTGGTTTGACCCAGGCTGGATGCCAGAGATTCACCACAACCTCTCCTGGAGAAGAAAAACTGGAAAATAAAACTGGAAAATAAAACTGGTCACAGGCAAAAAAGCAAGGCAACTACAAGNTCTGAACCGGCCCCTACATCGTGCTACTGAATTTTTTTTCTTCTCTCCCAAGTATGTTATTCACAGAGACGTCTCTATCTCTATAACCTTAAATGCCATGGCAGCGACAGAGGTGAGAGCTGAACTGTTAACCCCCTCGCTGCCAGAGCAGCAAAAAACCCCTAAACCATAACAGATGGCAACTCTACCACCTCCCTGGGCAGACCATTCCAATGAGGGAATCACACTCTCTGTGAAAGAACTCTTCCAAACACCCAGTCTAAACCTCCCTTGGCATAGTTTAAGGCCATGTCCTCTTGTTCTGGTGTCATCAGCCTTTAGATGAACAAATTTCATGTACAAATTTCATGAACAAATTTTTCATGTAAAAAAACATTGGAGGTTGACTTACTAGAGGCAGAGTTGCTAAATGGTCCACTTACTTAGTAGTTAAACAATTTATTACTGCATAAACATTTTCTTCAAGTAAAAAAATGCCCATCTACTCCTCTTCAGACATGCAGTCGCTCTTGGGGGAAAATTTATTTGGGGGCTCTGTCTCAAATAATAGTTCTCTAAGTAACAGTGACCAGCTGGGCATTTGTATCTCGTTCTGGGCTATGCTAAGATATTTTGTGTCACATTTTCCTGCCCAGGGAATATTCAGGATATGAGGGTGGTTTGAAATATTTGTTTGGATAACATGAGAAATGATCTCACAAGTTGCCAGAGTGAAGGAGCCTAGTGGAACAGGAGGTAAGAGAGGACGTGTCCAGTATGGGGAAGAAGGAATAACACTAGCGCGTATAAATAATAATAGCAAGTGTGGGTAATTGCACTTTAGCAAAACCGTATTTGAAAGCAGTTAAGTTGTAGTTTCTTAGCAACTGCTGCTGACAGGCAAGTTTTACATGGCACAGACTTTCAAATTAGTCACACCCACAAACTGCTATATAACAGTATTAAATGGAGGGAAACACTAAAGCAGAAGGGTTCTTACTCTCTAAACAAAACACAACAGAGGATCAGAGACACTGAGATGATGAAACAGAAAAAAACAGAAATTGCATCTACATTTCTAGGTAAGCCTTTTCAGGAGCAACTTCTTAGGAAGAACCGTTATATAGAAAGGCATGATCTGTGGCCTACTCAATGCAATGAGTAGGCTTTAGGGTATGTTGATTTTTAATTAGGTAACTTATTATGTTGGCACATTTTGTTCTGTCTTTTTGTATATTTGTCACATAAAATCTTTGTGTATATCAGGGTGCATATAAAGGATTTTATGTGAATGATTGTGTCTATATTTAGTCTGAAATATAATGATATAAGTAATATTCATCACTTGAGAGCACGCTGTCAACAAAATGATTTTGAATGTTGGATAAGAATATTTCCTGGAAGAAGACTATGATAAAGCCAACCAAGAAGAGTTGAAGGAGTGTTAAAGTGAAGGAGTTTGAATGTTTTATCTTTTGTCTAATTGATGGAGCTTTGCATTTGGCTGATTCATACTCTAGTGTTGTATTCAATTCGTTACGGATGCTCCATAGAAAGCAGCATGTCTTGATGGTTAATAGTATCCCCAGCTAGACAGGTCCTATCCTACCAGTCAACAATGTTCTCTTAATTCATTATCCATAGAGCCGTCAAGAAGTAAACTGCTATTTTTTCCCTTTTTTGAGACCAAAATATTTTCTGGCAATACATAGGATTGAGTAGATAATTCTAGGGAAAAGTTCTCCAATTCAAGATAGAAAAATTAGCATACTAGTTAAGGCACTCCCTGGATTAACAAGTTTCAAATTCTGGAAAAGAGCCCTAACTTCTGGCTTACTATTTTGGTGAGTGGGAATGTTAATCTGTCTCCTACAGAAATAATATAGTGCATTGTGTCCTTATTCTGACTTTATAAAATTCTTCTTATTTTTTAAAAAATAATACTTAATGTGCAAAAGATGAGTGGAATTGACTTATACAGATTTTCAAATAACTTAGATACGTCCATATTATCTTCCACATTTCTGTGGCCTGTTTTTCTTTGACAGATGTATAGGAAGACATTTTTGAAAGGAACATGTTTTTACCTGACATGCCACTGTGTCCTTCATGAGGACAACATAGCGTTTATTTTAAATGAGATGAGGCTATACAAAATGTATGCAGTCCCCAAAACTGATAAATAGTAATCTGGACAATTTTGTTCAGTTCACTAGCTGTTTAACATTATCTTGTGTATCCTCATATAACCTCTAGTATGACATAGATTCCAGTATAACCACAGTTAAGTCATTTAGTTATTATGTGATCCAGAGAACACACAGTATTCCCAGGGGCCTTCTCTGGTATCTCCACACATTTAGAGACAATCATGGATTTAGAAAGAAGAACTTATTTATCTGTAACTGTTGGATATTAGATAGGGAGTCTCCAAATATTAGTTTGTTAGAAAAAGTCTTTCAGTTTTCTAAAAGCATCTAATTGAAATATCTATCCACCAGCTTTTAAAAAACATCATGTAAGACTTGCTAATTACTGTAATTTATTGAAATTAATCTGATGTTTTTTATTCTCACATTTTAGTGGTTTGTTCCTAACATGCTTGTTGATTCTTCTATCTGCATGTAACATAAAAACATCTTGCAGTACTTCACTGGCTTCTGTGTTAAATTTATATTGCACAGAGTTGATGAATGCCCATGGTTTTCACTGTGGCATGGTACACAGATGTTACACTACAGGACATATTTATCAGCTTGAATTTTAGGATAGAAACAATAAAACTGCACAAACCCGAGTAATAATTTTTTTTTCAGTGCCTTTAATTCTGGTGAACATACTCCTTTTTCTTTGTGCAGGTGTTTCTATAGTTTTCCAACAGAAGTACTGAATTACAATATGACTGGACTGTGGCACACTGAACCCAGATTTTAAAAAGTGGCCCAGAATTCAAAGTACCTTTAGAACTGAGCTACATAGTTTTGGATATCTGACTCAGTCAGGTGCTGATTTTCCTTCTAGCTCCTACTGAAATCAAGTAGATTGCAATCTGAAATCTGGAGATGGTTGTACACACATTGAAATAGTAAAAGTCACACATGCCACATGGGATTTTTCCTTACAGAAAGCCAATCTTGGTTCCAAACAAAGCTGCCACTCCCTCATGTGTTCCCTTTTTCACCTGCCTGAAGCAGAAAATGTTGGCTTAAATTATTAGAGATTAATTGTCACAGATATTGCTTAATTTATTTTTTCTTTCCATGTGTAGTATGAATTTATTTCTTTCAATATTTATACCCAAAATTAATTAAACCATCTTTCCTTAGTAGCTATTTCTCTGTTATTTTTTGTATGACTCAAGCATATTGTTCTGAGTGATACTGAGAAACCACTTCCGTAATTGTAAGTCCTATTTACTTGGGTCATGTAGGATTTGAAATCTGTCTTCATTGGCTGATGATGGCAGGGCACCTATCCCGGAAATGAACATGTTTTTGCAGTTGAAAAGAGATTATGCTGTCTCTATACAGCCTTTGTCTATTACTACTAATTAAATAATTGACACTGCATTGTCTGTACTGAAATGCACCAGTGACTCACTATTATATAAAACGGGTCCATATTTTGCTTCTTAACTTTTATGCTTCTTTTCAAAGTATGGGTGTGTCAGCTCTAATGTGCATGTGGCATCATTAGGAAAGAATTTGGAGGCAGAATAAAAGTATTCATTCCTTTCAACAGAAATTCCACCTATTTAAGGATTTTAAAACAGGCAGATGGGAAATGACTAGAAAAGTACAAACTCAGGGGAAGCAGAAAAAGAGCAGGTTGGAATGGACCGTCTGTGAAAACTTCGTGAGTATCACATATAAAACTGAAATAGCTGGCATACAGAATGAAAACCTCATTATCTCCAGATGATTTAGATGCTGGCTTAAAATATTGCAAAATGGAACAATCTCTGCAGCAGTAATTCTGCTGAGTTGGAGGAATGGCATTATCTGAGCTGTATTTAGTAGGCTGACACCACCTGAGCAATCAAACAAAACAAGGGTCTTTCCTTTTACGCCAGTTGCACACAGGATTTTCAATCTTGTAATGTTGTGTAATGCAGGAAAGCTAACTTTGGGGGAAAAAAAATGGCAATTACAAGGGAATTCCTGAAATTATGTAACTGAAAAACTACCTAGCTCATTTTACTACTGGACTTAAAAGACTTACTAAGCTATGAAGACTCATTATAAAAAAGCACAGTATGTAATTAGAGGTAATTTTTTCTTAGGTTTGTTGTTGTTGTTGTTGTTGTTGTTTGGTTGTTTTTTTAAATTTATTTTGTTGCCAACAGGTTCTGATGGAAATGTCCTCCTTTTTTTTTTTTTTTTTTTTTTTTTTCTGAATGCATATGTTTGAAAAAATGTAAAAAAAAAATTTTTTCATTAATTTTGAAGCTAAAGAGCAATTACTTTTTAAAAAAATCTATTTTTAGCACTGGTTTCTTGTAGCAATAAACAGTTTCCAGCCATAGAATCTCTCCCTGATTTTTTTAAGTGTAGATCCTTGTTTCTGAGTAAAAACTTGGAATGTGTGTAAATAATAACATAATTAGTGAATATAATGAGCCATTGAAATAGGAATTTAAAATTCCCTAGCAGATTTTGTAACAGCTGCTGAAGTCATGTGAATAAGTCTGCTTCCAGTCTGAATATCACAGGAAGGAGAGATCAAAGGATTGTTCAGAGATAATCATGCCTATAGTAAGGTAAAGGAAACAATGGCAAAATTATGGTTTTTAAACACAGGGGGTTTTTAGTTTTTTAAAATTACTTTTGTCTATTTTGTACAGAAGAGTAACCTTGTTTTAAAACTTTCAGGCTCAGTTTGAAATTATTCACCCAGATTCTCCATAGGAACAAAGATGTTGCTATGGAGATGGACCAGAACAAAGACAAAATATAGATACATATAGATTACTTTCCTAGAGGAAAGTAATTTAAGGCATAAGTACACTGCTTAAACAGTACAAACACTGTTGTGCTAGGCCTTGTTTTCTCCATCAGAAGCATAGTAAAATATCCCTAATTGTAAATGATCTGTTGTTGTTTTAGGAACAGCTTTAAAAAAATTAGCCATTCTTCTAACATTTCATTAACATTTTTTTTTTTGAATACAGGACAATAAAGAAACTTTTTTGATATTGCCTAAGTGCTCTTACCAAGAAAAGAGGAAATCAGCAATAAAATGGTAAAACTTTACAGAAAAAGCAGCGGTGAAGACTTTGCTGATGTAAAGGAATCTTGCTTGTGTTCAGTATTCATAAAAAGTGTGTAAAAATGTATTCCTTTTTCTTCATTGCTGTAAAATATGCTGAGCCCATGTGGAACTTCTGAGAGAGAAAAGATGAGTGCTTCTGCTCTGAAAATCATGCATCTGCCACTTGGCATAAGCACAAATCTTCATAAAGTTTTTGCATAAGAGGACTTCTAAGCAGCCATTCACCAAAGGGAAAACTCCAACCAATGTCAGCACTGCAGATAGGCATTTATTTTCATAGAACTTTCATTTTCTGGAAGTAAATTGTGGAATTGTGTATACATGGCATACTTGTGGAATTCAGTATACATGGCATTTCACAGCATTGCATCACTGTGTAGCGGGGTGGGACCTCATCAATGTCTGTCAATAACTGAAGGGAGCAAGCCAGGAGGATGGAGCCAGGCTTTTCTCAGTGGTGCTGAACAATAGGACAAGAGGCAAGGGGCAGAAGATGATGGACAAGAAGTTTGACCTGAGTTTCTTCATCGTGTGGGTGACCATGTGCTGGAACAGATTCCCCAGAGAGCTTGTAGAGTCTTGTTCCCTGGAGATATTCAAGAATCACCTGGATTAAATTCTCTCAGTGTTCTCTAGGAGGACCCTGTTTGAGCAGGGAGGTTGGACCAGATAACTGATTGTGGTCCCTTCCAACTTTACCCATACTGATTCTGTGAACATGAAAAAGAAAATATTCAAGCTATAAGTTAGATGGACCACCTTCATTGATACCCCATTCTTAACATTGCATCTGGAAGCTGTTAAAGAAAGTGGACTTCTCTTCAGAGATGTTTTATAGACAATAATGCACAGATTTTTAAATATTTTTCTATAGCTGTTTTATAGACAATAATGCACAGATTTTTAAATATTTTTCTACAGCCAGGTTTTTGAGTGAATTGGACTGGGTTTTTTTATAAGTTCTCTATAGCATATGTATCTGTACTCAGAATTAATCTCATAAGAGAACTGAAATACTTTCCAAATGTCTGCTAGATCAAATGGGAAGTTGGCACAAAATCCGCTCCTCCAGAGTGCTTCTGTATATGCACAAATATCTTTTCTTTAATGGGTTCAAGTTCCTTGAAATCTTGATGCTTTAAAGTGAGTTCTCTGGATCTGCATTTTCATTTAAAATAAATAAATTTTTTAAGCACACTGATGTATTTTTTCCCCTCCTGCCAAAATGATCACTGATGTTTGAATAAGAAGTATGTACTGTTACCTCCTCATTCAGTTGTGGAGGTAAGTTTCAAAATAATGCCTTCAGAAGTTCAGAAATATTGTTTGCTCCTATTTACCTAATCACTAGCTGGACCCTTAAGAGCTCACTCTTAGTAACTCTCTCACTAATAAGGTCAGGTTTAAAAGAAACATATTTATGCCCATGGATGTTCACAGGAGGAACTGACTGAAGTTTTGATGAAGATTAAAGGGTCATAAAGTTTCTGTAACTAAGGTGTAACTAAGAGCTTAAACAGGAAGGAAAAACACTAATGCTCTGTAAAAGATAGACTGAAAGTTTTGCTTTTATTGGATAAGATATATATAGGCCACTGACAAATGGAAAGAATACATATCAAAAACAAACACGGCAAATATAACCTCTGGGAACTAGTAAGAGTCACAGCTGTATTAAAATCGCATCAAGTAAGGAATGCATGCTCCACGCTACAGAGGTAACAAATCATAGGCTGGTGGCAATATTCTTCAGGCAGAGGCAATGCATTAAAANCCCCCAACTTGGGAGAAAATGGAAAAATTCCAAAAGAAAACCAGGTACATGTGTGTTAAATCCCCTCTCGTTCTAGGGTGGGGAGAGGGGGGAAAGGAAAAAACCTGTTAAAACCTTTCCTCTGTAAACATGTGAAAATAAACATCTGACACCAAACCCATGACAGATGGTANCAGCCAGGTTTTTGAGTGAATTGGACTGGGTTTTTTTATAAGTTCTCTATAGCATATGTATCTGTACTCAGAATTAATCTCATAAGAGAACTGAAATACTTTCCAAATGTCTGCTAGATCAAATGGGAAGTTGGCACAAAATCCGCTCCTCCAGAGTGCTTCTGTATATGCACAAATATCTTTTCTTTAATGGGTTCAAGTTCCTTGAAATCTTGATGCTTTAAAGTGAGTTCTCTGGATCTGCATTTTCATTTAAAATAAATAAATTTTTTAAGCACACTGATGTATTTTTTCCCCTCCTGCCAAAATGATCACTGATGTTTGAATAAGAAGTATGTACTGTTACCTCCTCATTCAGTTGTGGAGGTAAGTTTCAAAATAATGCCTTCAGAAGTTCAGAAATATTGTTTGCTCCTATTTACCTAATCACTAGCTGGACCCTTAAGAGCTCACTCTTAGTAACTCTCTCACTAATAAGGTCAGGTTTAAAAGAAACATATTTATGCCCATGGATGTTCACAGGAGGAACTGACTGAAGTTTTGATGAAGATTAAAGGGTCATAAAGTTTCTGTAACTAAGGTGTAACTAAGAGCTTAAACAGGAAGGAAAAACACTAATGCTCTGTAAAAGATAGACTGAAAGTTTTGCTTTTATTGGATAAGATATATATAGGCCACTGACAAATGGAAAGAATACATATCAAAAACAAACACGGCAAATATAACCTCTGGGAACTAGTAAGAGTCACAGCTGTATTAAAATCGCATCAAGTAAGGAATGCATGCTCCACGCTACAGAGGTAACAAATCATAGGCTGGTGGCAATATTCTTCAGGCAGAGGCAATGCATTAAAATGATTACACTGGGCAAGCTCAGCTACTACATTCAGCACGAACACAATTTTCATGTTAGTAAGCAATTACAAAACAAGATAATTCACAGAATCACAGAATATTGCAAGTTGGAGCAGACCCACAAGGGTCATCGAGTCCAACTCCCATATGAATGCCCATGCCCATACAGGGATTGAGCCCACAACCCTGGTCCCATGAGCACCATGTTTTACCTATTTGAGCCAATCTCAGGGTCATGTTTTTCTTACAAAGGTTGTGGCATTTGACAAGTGGTGGAAATGGTTTTTATGAAAGCTGAAAACAGCCAAAGTTTCCATTTTGACACAGGAGCTCATAAACCCAAAGAAACTGTACCTCTGGAGTAGCAGAGGTGACCATCACATTGGCCATGAAGTCATTCCTTTTATACATGCTCTCTCCAAGATGCAGGAAGTTTCAGCTCAGCCAGCACAGAAATTCCTGCAAAGAAAATGTATTTGTGGAAATAAATTGAATTTATTAAAAAAAAAAAATCACAACACACACACACAGACTCCAGTAACACAAGCNCCACCTGGGCACACTGCTGGCTCATACTAAGTTTCCTGTCAACCAATATGTACTCCCAAATCCCTCTCCATTTCACCACTCTCCAGCCACTTGTTCACCAGCCAATTCTAAATCAGGTGTTGTGATGTGGTGATGGTCAAGAATGTCATGTATGTGAGATATGTGGGTATTGACCACAAAGAACAAGATAACTGGAAGTCCAAGAGTCAGGAATGAGCAGGTAAGAGGCGGTGCTGGACGTTTCTTGTGTTGCACAGTATGAGCTCTCCTCATGAAGGCTCTGTCAGGTGTTGGCATAGCGGCACAGCTGGAATTCTTGGACTGTTACGGCAGAGCCAGAATAGTTCCTTATCTTCCCTAGGTTGTCTCAACATAGAGGCTTTTTGGAATCTGCCTGTCCCTGTTAGGCAGGTGTGTAGAGACAGCTGTAAACTGCTATACCCCCTTTAAAGCAGACTTTAGAAGCCAATGTGGCTTTTGTTGAAAATTAGAACATGAGAATCATAGGAATGACTGTCTTTTGGCTCTTGAATATTCATTTCTGATCTCTCACTGGAATGGGCTGCCCAAGGAGGTGGTGGAGTCACCGTCCCTAGAGGTCTTTAAGAAAAGGTTGGATGAGGTACTTGGTGGCATGACCACCAAGGGTAGTGTGTTATAGGTAGGATGGTGTGTTGGTAGCAGGATGGCAACAGGTTAGGTAACAGGTTAGGCTAGGTTAGGTAATAGGTGATAGGTTGGACTTGATGACCTCTGTGGTCTTTTCCAACCTTACTGATTCTGTGATTCTGTGATTCTCTGCTTCCTCTAAAAAGTTGCAGCAAAATACATAGTTTGGTACATATGAATCCTAAAGCAAGTATCCTGGAAAGCCAGGTGTGAATAGTCTTTCTACATACTCTCTATCGGAGAATATATTTAGAATTTTACTTTAAAATGCCACAAAGTACCACAAATTGAGGTTCTTGTGTTACTTGAAGTATGTAAAAACAGAACACTCCACAAGAAGACTTTAGCTGCCCCCACAGTGAGTTACATACGATGACTGGAAAGGCTCCCCCACACTGAAGCATACAGCACAATGGTATCACATGATGTGGGTGATAAGGAAAGCAGTCGTAGGAGACAAAGTCATATCTGGAGATGAAAGCTAAGGTAATGAGATATAAAGATCTTACCAAATGGAAAAAAGTAGAATATTTGAAAAGGAAATGATGGTTTAGTGACATCTATTGATATTAATACCTGTCTAGATATTTCCATCAAATATTGGTTGGGGGAATCCATATGACATTCTAAAGACAAATACAGTTTGTGCAGATGTTCAGATTTTTAGTGTGAAAATCAAAATTATATCTATAATTTTGGGGTTCAGCAGTTTAAAATTCACTTAAAATTTAAAAGTTCAAATTTTGTTTCAGCTTGGTATAATAGAACCAAATAAAAGTAAGAAAAGCAAGGTGTAAGCAACTAAAAAATCCCTAAAAATGCAACCGGAGCATGATTTTGTCATGAAAATAAATACCGTGGGGGACCTTCTACTCCTCAGGTTGTTGAAATCTGGTAAGTTTAGATGTTCAAATATTTTATAAAGGCAGGTACAGATGCTCTCTATTTTCTCAATGTAAATACTGAAACTCTGAACTGACAGTATGAAAGTCTGAACAATAGCACGCTTTTGTGTTACCAACAGAATCATGAAATGAGTGTTTTTATTCTCTGTCTCCAAAGCCCCAGGGAGTAGAGGCCATAACGAAAACTCTGAAGAAATTAAGTAATACTTTCTTTCTTTAAGACTGAGCTTTTGTTAGGGTGATAAAAAATACAGAATGATTTAACCAAATAAAAAATAAAAGATACATTCTTTTCCTACAGCTGCACTTTCACTTGCATGGGAGCATTAATTAAAAAAAAGAAAAGCCAAACAAAATAACCCTACTGCAAAATATCTGAAGTCATATGATGAAGTATTATTTAAGATAGCAGCCCAGTGTTAGAACAGTTTCACTCAAGCAGTATATCACAGAATCACAGAATCAGTAAGGTTGGAAAAGACCATAGAGGTCATCAAGTCCAACCTATCACCTATTACCTAACCTAGCCAAACCTGTTACCTGAACTGTTGCCATCCTGCTATGTCATAAAAGGGCTATGAGATTGAAGCCACTGAGAACATTGTTCCAGACACACTAATCAAACAGAAGACAACAAATGTATCAACAAGTATTTAATAATTAGATATCCTATATGCAAATGTCAGACTGGAGTGTAAAATCATGAAAACCAGGAGCAATAAAGTTGAGTCTTTTCATGTTATGCATATTTCTAACAGCAGATGACCACTCACAAAGAATCAGACGGTTTCTCCAGAACTTCCACATTCCCCCAGAACTTTCATGCTCTTTTTGCTTTTCTCGTCATAGCATATGATTTTCCTCCTTCCAACCAATTTTAAAGCATTTTCTTCTCATGTAGATTTCTATGAGTATAAACATTTTTTAGGTTATTTACTTTCACAGTATAACATAATCTTAAACCTACGCAAAATTCTGATGAAAATAAACCTCTGGTTGAATTTCCTGCTCACACCAGTTATGAGGACAGACCAGGCTGCTTTGAGCCGTATTGTGGCCTTGAAAACAAATGATGGAGACAGCACACCCTCCACATAACCAGGTAACCTGTTTCAGCTGGTGAAAGTTTTTCCTTCTATCTAATCTGCACTTTTCTTGTTTCAGTTTATGACCATTGTTTCTGATCTTCCCTCCACCACCATGTTGTTGTGGAAGCTCCACCTTCTCAATTGTACTCCATCACTTTGTAGGTAGATCCTTTGAAATCCTCTCTGCTCAATAGATTCCTTTTTGTTTCTCCACAGATGGCCACTGAACCAAAATCTTTTTATTGTTTAGTCATTGCCTATCATCTTAAAAACCTAAACTAATGCCAGTATGTGTGATTTTTCTACTGCTTTACCCTTTGCTATGGTCACACTGTGTCCTGTGCTTCAGACAGAAGTTGATTAATTTACTCCAGTTAGCTCTCACAGGACTTTTTTCCCATGTTTTAGACCATCTTCTCTTGTCACAGGGTAGTCAGATGTGAAAAGATGGCACTGTTATTGCATTTAATTAAGTTATAATCTCCCCCTTTCCAATGTGCATTGTAGCAACAGTGAGTTGCTGGACCCTAACTGATTTCTCTGAGCAGCCTCCTTTCTTCGTCTGCCAAAAACATCCACTGCAGATCTTGCTGTGCTTTCCTGGACAACCCAGTAAGATCTACCATCAGGTGCCAAACTTCTGGAAGTTTACCACTCTTTAGTTCAGCTCTGTCTTTAGTTTTCCCTCTTCCTTTTCAATTTACTCTTCTTTAGGCTTTTTTTTTTTTTTT
>WEKX01010258.1:47656-77739 GCA_013390025.1 Pitta sordida
AAGTACACAACATCCACAGCCTTTTTGTCATCAACCAGTCGAGTCACTGGGTCATAAAAGGAGATCAAGTTAGTCAGGCAGGACCTGCCTTTCCGAAATCCATGCTGACTAGATCCAATGTCATGGTTGTTCTGCAGTTGCTGTGTAATAGCACACAAGACCATCTGTTCCATGACTTCATGAGGGACTTCCCAAAACTTTATAGTTCTATTTAATTTTGCCAGTATTTTAAAACACAGATTCAAGGACTGTGTGGATGTAGACTATGGGCGACCAACAGCCATCCATGATGCACGCTGAAATGTATACACAAGTCAGATTTTTGTGCTAAGACTGCTGATTTTCAATGAAAAACATGGAAGACTGGTAACACTCATCTCGAATAGCACTGTAAAGCTCTATTCACCCAGTGGTGGAGGATAAATAGAACAACAAAGAACCAAAGTGCATTAGGAACATCTGTACTGTTTTCCTGAGCATTGTAGTCTGAAAAGGTTATTAGCACAAGAAAAAGGCCCTACAATGCATATTCCACAGAGGTCTGGCAAATTTCTCATTAAAACTGTGTTGCCTCCACACAAATAAGATCACTTGCATGCATGCTCACTCTTCTGCCATTTCCTGCTCCATCAAAAATTTATGTTCCAAAAAAAGGACTCAGAAGTTATGGAATATTGCAGCTAAATTTCTTTTGGCGCACAGTCATGCAATTTCAGAAAATTTTTACCTCTGCTGTAGGAGGCAATTTCTTTCCCAATCCTGACCAATGGGATTAATGAGTCTCATATTCCTTTAAGGGTCTGTTACAAATCCTCCAGTGGGGGACATTTCAGGCAACCCCAAAAATGTTCTTGTTCTCTTCCTCTTTTCTATTGGTTTCTTCTGGAGTGTAATTATTGTTAGACAGGAGACTAGATGCAGATCTGAAACAGGTGACCCCCAAGTATTTGTAGGCTTTCTGGAACAACACTAACCATTTTTAACAATGTATCTGGCAATGATCAAGTGTGAACCTTTGAGTTTTATCTCCAGTTACTGTTAGGAAAAGAAACCACAGAAAAGCTGAACAAGAAGGAAATTTTTCTTTCTCCCTTGATACAACATAGGCAGTCTGAACATCAAAGACAATGACTAAAAAATGAAGCAAAAGGATGCATAAACTCTGCTAACTTAAAGATGTTTAGCAACGTCACTGGGATAATTGGACGTCATTAGCAAAACCCATGGGTCATTTCCATTTAATGGGAAGAGGGTACCATGACAACAGAGCCTCAGCTCTTGTCATCCTTAGCTCCTAAAGCTGGTGGGGTTACTTCATCCAGCCAGCAGTGATACAAACCCCTGTACCACATTTCTTTGCCCATGACAATGTCATGACTTCTGCAAAAACCTTCTTCTGTGCCTTCTGTGTTTATCCGTTTTGGTAATGAATGATACCTATGGGAACTTGTGATAAATTATGCTCAGGATGATACTCATGCAAAAAATCAGCCTTCAAGTATTTGTTAGAGCTGTGTAATGTTCTCTGCAGCCCAACAGGATTTAAAGCAGGTCCCGAGGTCCTGTTAAATAGGAAAAAAAATCTGCCTTATTATTAAGCGCCGCATGAAAAATGTGTTATTGAAAGAAGCCTCTATAACAAGCCTTTTCTTGATTCAGTTAAAGTTATCACATGACCCTGATAGGCCTTTCTACCTATTTCATCGCATAAAAATTCTTTCAGCCTTTTTTTCCCAAACCCTTCAGCTGTGTTAGCAAAGTGTTACAAACCATCCATGACCTGCTCATTGTTGCTGTAGTATATTAGGCCAGTCTTAGTTCTATAAATTTTTTTCATAGGCTTGGTCATATCTTTGCCTCAAATACTCTTCTGATGTTTATGGGATCCTTCATTTTTCATGGATCATAAAGGTAGAATGTACTGTTGAGGTCATCTGTTTTGCCCTCCCAGATAAAACATTCCACATAATTTCTCTGAAACAGATTGCACTTGGATGGACCTGCCCCAGGCCTATCTCACAGCTGCAGGGAGGCTTCCTGTCCAGAAATGTAAGCAAATATTTCAATAGAATACTTTCCTCACTTTCTAAATTCTTGTCTGTTGGCCCTATTTCTGATAGAACCTCAGTAGTACAGATCTGTGTAGCAAATTGCAGGGTTTCTCAAAGGTGGCAGAGTGCCAGGACTGCTGGGTACCCTGAAGGTCATCATCTGCAAGCAGTTGTGGCATGCGGCATCTATCTGCTGCACTCTTAAAAAGCTCTGTTCCTGGAACAAAAACTGGAAGACACAAACATGCCTGATTTGCATTTGCTTGCTTAATTTTGTGTCCACAAATACGTAGGAATATGTAAGCCAGAGATAGGTTGATTGTGTTTTTTTATGTGCATTATTGGGTGTTTTTAAAGAATTTAATGTAAACCATATTAAAGCTTCATTAGGTTTTGCAAATTCTAAGTTTTTTTAGAATATGCTTTATAAACTTCTTTTTTACTTTTGTTTTCTTCAATAGTATTTAGTTCTACACCTAATGGTAAGCATAAAAATTTTATTTAAAATTATTTAATTGGCTGAAATATAAATAAAGGAAAAAATACTTTCATTTCTAATTGCATTATCTTCTTACAAAGCCTCTCCCTCAAAATACACATGCTATTTTGATGATTGAGTACACTGTGTTTCCATGCTTGTATTTGATGGGGAAAACTCTGCTGTTTCCATAGGGAAAAAAGCCCCGGGAAGCTGGCAAAAGAACATATTCTGGAATAGAATTATTCCACTATCAAACTAATGTGAGTTTCCAACCATTTTTGTGTGTGCGTGTGGAATGGAGCCCTGTTATAGGAGCTTTTTTATTGCAAAGCTTTAAAAATATGACTCATGGGTGTTTTGTTAGTGGAAATGTTTGTAAAAGATGTTAAGAGTGTTATTTGTTTTCAAATTGTCTGTTAACTCTGATTTCAAATGTTTATATACAGATCACATTCAATAATCTCTTGATTCAAATCATGTGAATGTAAGTTGGTGTGCATAAAAATCACTTCATCACATTTTTTGTTCAACCTTCCATATGATATCTGTTATGGAATAGAGTCCATTTAAAAAATAATGTATTATTGTATTAATTGAATTTAAACACTTTTTTTGGTTTAAATATCTGACATCAGAAAAGCACTTCTATTAAATGCAAATGTATCACGTTAAATATATAATTAAAACCTTTTATTCTCCAAAGGGCAAATTAGTAATAAAACTGTCAGTACCACTGAAAATTCAATGGCCAATGACTAGTTGCATAAAAGTCTTCATAGAAAAAGTAACAACAAAAAAATCATAATATTAAGCACATTATTAAGGCATATCTGAAGCCATTGTGTGTGCTGAAATGAACATTTTTTTTCTTACTAAACATGATTGTAACATCCAAATACTCAAAATCAAACCCCAAACCTCTGTTAACTGCAGAGTGTAAAGCTGGGGAAGGAGGGTGTTATCTTTGTAAGTGATTTACTGCTGGTCTTCATGATGAACATTGACTGAAGAAACGATATTTTAAAAAGAAATCAAAAGGAGAAGGAAGGGAACAAAGAAGAAAGTAAACCTTTTATAATTCATGGGTGAACAAAATTTTTAGACCTGAGTTTTTTACTTTCTAGAACCACTGTGTTCCTGATGATGGAATGAAGAAAGGACAGTTTCTATTTGCTTAATGGAAATATTTTTCTTAGTCCTCTGATTTGGTAAAGTAGTGTTTCATCTCTAACAAAATATTCACTTAAAGAAAAATAAATTCTGTTGAAATTATGCTTTGGCAGCAAACGTCTACCTCACATCTATCTCTCTGATTCATCAGTGTTTTGCTCATGTTAAGAGTCACAAAAACATATTTCACTTCTGGTAATACTGCTCTTTGTCATGAAAATAAACCTGAGGCATTTGGCAGGATGTGTTCAAAAGTAAATAAATAGTAAGGGGTTTTGTGTGGGTTTTTTTACTAGAAATAACTTTTCCTGGGTTTCTGCGTTTCAAAAATCCAACAAAAACTAAGGGCAAGTGACATTTGCAGCAAAGGTGGTATTCAGTGAAAGTTTGGCCAATGTCGTTTGGGGAATTCATACGAGACTCTGAGCTAAAGGTAGTGGTGAAGTTAGACTATGATTAAAAAATCTGTATAATTTTCCCAAAATCTGTGTGTGATTTTAGGATGTTTCTTACATAGAAGAAGAGATCAACATTTCTTAGACAAAATCTCAGCTTAATTACTTTTTCCTACTGGAAATATTTTTTAAATAGAAGTATTTTTATGATGTTCACAGACTTTTTTTTATTTTTAAGAAAAAAGGATTTGTTGGAAATGTTTTAAACTTTTGTTGGAAATGTTTTAAACTTTTGTTTTCTTGTTTCTCTGAAGTTCTGTACTAACAAAGTTGTTACAACTAGTTACCTCAGAACCAGTCAGAACCAGGAAAAGGTACTTTTTCTGTGGACAAGGACTTACTTAACTTTCTGTCTTTCCCTTCAATATTCTCTTTTCTCACAGATTACTTTATAAAGAACAGTTAACAAATAAATCTGAATTCAAATGGACAATTTCATATGTCAGAAGACCTATATATTTTAAGAAACATAGTAAGGAGTAAAGGAACAAAATAATGAGAACATGTAATGTTTTCTGAAGATAAATGGAATGTGTTTTAAATGCTTTAACTGAAAAATGGAATTATATTTCTAATAAAATGTGTACCTTTTTTTATTGGTGTAGTAATGGCCTGTACTTATCCCCTGAAACAAGAAAAGACAGTGCTACCCCAGAAAACAGTTGAAACATTTCATCAGAGGTAACTAAAGTCTTTCCTTCTATGCAACTCTGGGAAATGAAACCCTTTCTCTGCTCACTGTAATTTGAATATTTTGGGGGGTTCTATTTTGGAGCCTTTGATCATGCACTCCATTTCTCTGATCATGTAGGTTTTCATTGAGGATGACTTCTGATCAGCTACTCGGATGAAACCTTTACTTAGCAAGGGTTCCCTAATCAGAAAAAAGTTTGAGACACCAAAAGTCTTACTCTTCAAACAATCACAAAGAATGTCAGCGACTTGGTAAGTTTTTAGTATTCACAGGGGAAAGAAGGGAAAAGGCAAATCATAACAAAATTCAAAGTTGTATTAATCATCCTGTAAGACAGAGATTTTCATCACAAGATCACTGTACTGAATAAATGGAAGGCATGCCTACCTCTCAGAATCCAAGTACAACTAGTTTCAACCACTTTTTGCAAGCATATGTCATAGTGGTACTTTACAACAACTGGAAAAGGGTCAAAACAAATGCACAATTCCAGTTACTTAAAATGAGGTAACAGAAATCATGGCTCTTAAGTCTGTGAGGGCTGTTCTTGAAATGGTTTGTTGTAAATGATATCTAATTATGGCTGATGATAGAGCAAACGTCCCCAAGAAAAAGCAATAGACTTAAGGGTAGCACACATAGATAATGACAAAAGTTTCTTTTGAAGTCCACAAGATTATTCAATGTGAAGAAGAAGTTGCAGTGATAAAGCTATAATATTTGTTCTGTCCTGAGTCTCAGCACTTGTCATGGAAAGTTCTGTAAAGATTCCACTACTATGAAGAGCTTAGTATGTACCATAGCTAGCAAAATGGAGATGGCAAGGGCTCTGTTTGCTCATTGCAATGGCCATGATTGGAGTCTGGCGTGGCATCAGGCTGTAATAATACTACTATTTTATGTGAAAACCCTGCAGTTGTTTGCCAAACTACAAAATTTAATCTAAATGACACAAATGAGATGTTATTTTTCAGGCCAAATAAAAAATAAGCCATGATGATACCTTAAGTCATTTGACCAAAAGGATAGCATATGTATGGAGGAGCACTGGTTTTAATTTCTGAACTGACTAGAACATGTTAAAACAGGAAAACTGGGAGAAATGCAAAGAAAAATATTAAAATGATTGTTTGAACTGATTGCAAAGTGTTGTGAGTTTTAAAAATCATCCTCTTTCCTACTAGCTATATGGAAAAATTCTAAAGAGAGTAAATCTTTCCAAGCAAAAGAAGACAAATCTTATTTCTCCCTATTCACACTGCTAAAATCAAGAAATAAGATATGAAGCAAAGTTTAGCACTTTGTAATTCAAATGGCAGAATGGGGCTGCAGTATTAGGTTTTTAAAAATACAGTTTTAGATTATGTATGCAATGAGGAACACTCATTTGATATGTTATGCCAGAAGGGCTCTACCTACAGAATCTTTGGCAGAGAAGCAAGGATAAAAATCTGTGAAGGGTGTAATTTCTGAACTGCTACAGACATTTTGGCAGGGATGATTTATCAAGGGCAAATCCACAAAAAAGTTGTGAAGTTAGAAATTCTGGAAGGTGCCTGAGATTCCAAGGAAGAGGAAAGTTCAGAGGAAAGTGAGGCTGACAAAACTAGACACTCAAATTCATCAGAGTATTTTATGACAGTTTTCACTGGCTTGTAAATACATTTCCCAGTGTCCACCACCCTGTCAAACTTTGAAGAGAAGAGGCATCAATTATAGAAAATCTAGCCATTCGTATAACCTTAATAGAAACATGCATGCAGACATGCTTTGGATGAATGGTTTTAAATATGTACAACCACAACTGATGGATTTTACAACTTCATTAGTATGTTTCCAGTCAAGATTCCTCTGCTTCAGTGCATGAGATTCGGCATAAAGGAAGGCAAGAAGTGCGACTGAGACCTCAGTCAAAGGGGCTGGAAAGGAAATACCATGTTCTGATTGGGGAAATGAGTCCTGGAAGAAATTGTTTCACATGGGGCAATTCAGCACACTATCCTACTCTGGAGACAAATCTCTAGGCGCAGTAAGTCAGCAAATAAACGTTGGTAAAGGAACCAGGGTGAAGGCAATCCATTGCCAGTGCATAGGTTGTGGCCCAATTTACAGAGAAGCAGCACCTGGAGTCACACAGAGGAGCCTCAGCCTCTCAGTGTGGGAGGCTTGACAGGTCATACCTGTTGCAAGACAATGTCAGCTCACAACATGATTGTTAATATCAGATCTGAAATATGTAGATTTGTTCAACCAAACAGTAACAGTGTTTGTGTTTAAGATCAGGGAAGACAGTAATAATTTGCCTGATGGTACTGGTAATTAATGCTCTTTGTGGGTGTATTTAAATACTCTCTTCATTATAAAAAACTGTGGCTTTGATCCACAATTTAACAATCATGACTGAACTTGTATATGATTTTACATGTTTATGAGGGGAAAAAAAACATGACTTACAGCTTCCAGATGTTGTTGAGGAACCCATTTCAAAACACTCATCAGGAAGACTACTCTCTGAACATTTTTCAGATTTGTAAGTTGTTATTTTCCCTCATATTTAAAAGATTATTTTTTGTATTGCACTATTACTAATGTTTTCCACTATTAATAAAGTGAGATAATGACTTCATATTCCAAAAAACATTTTTAATGCAGAATTTAAGTCTGAAATGCCAGTAAACTAAGTGAAAAGATTAACTAAAAATGCAAAAGAAAAAATGTAGGAGTTTTTATGGGCAAGTATTTATGAGTGTTTCTTATGTGTATTTGCATTTGCATTATTATAATCTCAGTGTTTTGCTGAAGTGTACCAGCATCACTGTCCAATTTATGTTTGTCTTTGAACTTCAGCAAGAAATGGAGGGAAAGGGAATCTTTATGGTTCCTCTGCAATCCAGTTACTTTAAACCGTCTTAGATCAGTTAACTTTGGTGTGAATATTTACTTAAATGCAAATTTTATTTTTTGTTACCATTTGGAGATGGTTTTATTACCCTTCTTTTTTCACTGCTCCTACTTGAACTTCCATCTACAAGGCAGTGCCACTGTTGGCCTAAACTCAGAGTTGTCTGAAGTGTTAAAGTCACACCTGTTAACACCACAATCAGCAGAACTGCAATTTTATTGCCTCTGAATAATCACAGCTTCCTCACAGCATTGCATTTAAAAACCAAAGAGAATTGTGTGAGACACTGGAAGGTGCCTGGTTAAGCATCAGTTGTATTATTTGGCTGGAAAATGTTTATTGAAACCACCCATGTCAGCTAAAGAAGTTTAAAGCAGTTCATTATTTGATCTTATCTGCTCCTGTACATGTCAACAAAGATAAATCATTGCATTCAAAATAAAGGCAAGAGGAACGAACCTTGCAAGATTTTTGAGTGAGCACTCCCTCGAGCCAGTCAGTGCTGAAAATATTCAGTGCATTGCAGGGACCTGCCTTTCAGAGCAGGTCTCATAAAGACCTCTAGGCCAAATATGCTCCTGTTTCCACAGCTTTCAGTTAACCCAGACATAGTGTGCTGAAGTGGTGTTCCATGTTCAACATGGTAGGGATCAGATCCTCAGAATATGTAAACTAGAATTATTCCCTTTGCTTCAGCAGAGTTGTTCTGATTACTGACAGCTGAAGATCTGGCACTTTTTTATAACTGCATTTTCAGCATACAATGTACTTAAATCAATCTGTTTATTGCACCTTACAGGTTTTCTCTAAGCTGGCAAATCAGTTTTAGTTGGAATCTTCAGTTGGAACCTTCAGTTGGAACCCTGAAAAGACAAAACTTAAACCAAAGAGAAACATGACATTAGCAGAAAATTAAGTCACAGGTTATTCTGAGTTGGAAGGGACCCACAGGATCATCTAGTCCAACTCCCAAGCGAATGCCCACCCAGGGATCAGACCCACAAGCGTGGAACCACGGGCACCAAGTCAGAATATAATCTTCTTGCATTACTATTACTCTCATATTGGCAGCTTCAGTGCAAAAAGTGTCAGTAGATGAAGGGAGTGCTCAGCTATCACCACTTCGTATGCCTCGTATGGCTGAGGGTGCCAGTTGTGAGTGGAGGGACCAGCACACACTGCCCTGGTGGAGTAGGCATTAGTTACAGTCGTGAGGGTAATCAGAGGCAACTGGAAGTATTACTGGATAAGAGGTTCTCTTTTAAGTACTATGGGCCCAGAGGTAACAGCAGCTCTGCTCAGACAGAGCTGGCCAGATCTGGGAGTGGCTTTTCAGCTGCAATGTTCTTGTATTCCAGCCCTATTATCCCTAGGGCAGCCAGAAATTATCTTCCCTGTTGGTAGGCAATGTTAAAGACTTGTCTGGGCCTTTACGTGTGTTTCAGGTTAGCCATGTGAGGTTACTTGGGAATTAAAGCCAGGTCCTATTTTTCTATTGTAAGGATGATGATACCAGGTCATTTCTGAAAGGAGTGGAGTCACTCTGCATTAGAAACAATTAGTGCTCATAGTGAACTAGAAATTTCTTCTTTTAGGACAGAGATTTCAGTTCCAGAAACAGTGTTTTGAAGATCAGGTGGTTGCAGACTTCTTTTGAAAATTACATTTTTGTCATTAAAAGATGAGATGGTACTATCAGGATGGTGACAGCATCTGGTTAGTACTGGTTGCTTGTGGAGCTGAGAGATACCTATTCCAGAGCTAAGATTCTGGTGCAGAAAAAAACATATACATATGCAATGTATGATAAGAGCAAAACACCAAAACACATGGTTAAATATGCATCTGAATTATGTCAACAACAAGATTAACTGATGTTTTGCTGACTCAGAAACTGAATTGAATACCAGAGTGATGACATAGCTGTATAGTTTCTTTATCAGTAGTGTGGGTTTTTAGTTTGCATTGTTACAATTTTGCCTCCGCTTGATAAAGCTGATGGTGAGAAACAGTGCTTTTTTTACCAGGTAATGAATACACAGGAAGTAAGAGCTCAGATCCACCGTTCTGTATTGCAGATATGTAACAAAGGCATAGTAGAACTTAACTAATTTGTGTCACTATTAAAAATAAATATCACAGAATCACAGAATATTATGAGTTGGAAGGGACCCACAAGGATCATCTAGTCGAACTCACCACCTAACACCCGTACAGAGTCCGAGAGCACATCCCAGAGCGTAACACCACCTAGATCCCTCACAGTCTAGCAGGCCACTCTGAGCCGGAAGGGACCCAGGGTATATGATCAAATTATCTAAGGAAAATGGATAAAAATGCAAGCAAAACCTGTACATTTTTAATCTTTAAGTAGGATGTGTAAGTAATTGATAAATAAAATGCGATCAATCCAGGTATCTCATACAATTCTCTGATAGTTGTAAAGGTAAATTGGTTTTCATGCTACAGACATTACTGAAATCTTGACTCCTATTTCTAGTTGTAGGCAACATTTGAAAGGTAACATTTACACTTCTTTATCTGCTATACCACACAGTGAACATGACTAATGAATACTTAAGGTATTAGACATAATAAAGTACCAGGTATGGTAGGTCAAAAATGTAGTAAGCTTAGACTATTGCTTCAGTTATTGCGGAAATATGCAGTCTCCTGGCTTATTGTAGTAGACCACATTTCAAGGCTATATTACGGTGAGCTGCACCATGCTCTTGGATTAAGGAGGCCGAGTGATTGTGAGAAGGGACAAGAAATTGGCTTTTAGTTCCCTTTACAACTTAACTACTGACTTCTTATTTAGCTACTTTTTAGTTCAGAAAATCAGTCACATTTGGATTTCTTTTTAATACAGGCTAAAGTCTTATTAAACATAAAGCAGGACAAATGTTTTCTACTAAACTGAGGAACTATTTTCAACCGGAGGAATAAAACTCAAAAACTAACTCTCATTTCACAATGAAGTAAACAGTGAATCTGTGGTTCTAGGTTTTCAGGTCTTATTAGCTTCTATATTACTGGATTTACAATCTGTCTTAAAGGGATGAATAACTGGTTTACAGGTGAAAGTTATAAACTGTAATTGATAGATACTTAGCAAATAATTGTCCAACTTAGTAAGATGGTATAGCACATAAAAATTTTTTGAGCCTTTCCAAAATTGCATTTTTATCAACTTGAAGTAAAAAGAAGAAACCTCAGCTAATAAATACTTACTTTCAGTTTTAAATGGCATAAAGAACATGTAACTCTATTTATGTAGTTTTTAAACTCAGTTTTAAGTTTGTAATGGTGCTATAATGCATTTTTCAGGTCTTACCCTGGTGCCTCAAATCTGATTTACAGAAGCAGCTGCTTTCCATATAGGCACCTAAACAAAGGCTTGTATTTCAAGCGTGTCTGGTGTCTCCTCACTCCAGTGAGGCAGCAGTGGCCAGATTTTCAAGTTCTTAACATAGTCATTGCTGAAAAACAGGTCCATGTTGACAAACTATATGGTCAAACTAGCCACCTACTACTTATTTCAACAGAGCTGTTTGGGATCTACAATGAAATCACATTCTAGTTCTTGATGTCTATGTTTTCCTATGAGCATGAGGAGCATTTGGATCTGAATTTCTCATTAATTTCTCTTTTGAACTGGAGTTTTACCTGGTAGAAAAAAAGAAACCTTATCTGGATTATGTGATTTGGTATCAGTCCCTCTTTCGTTTGTTTTCGGTGTGATTCTCTGAGGTATAATAGTATATTTTCTGCCATGGAAGTTTCTTCCAAAGTGGGGGGGGACAGGGGAAGAATAATATATTTAACCATGTCTGAGTAGATTCTTTACATCCAGAATGGCCTGACATTGTACCTTTGTTTTATCTCCAACATAAGTGCGCAAATCATGGTGTAGTTAGACAGCAATTTGCATTGGAAATAATTATATAGGTAACTGTCATGTAGCCTAAGGTTAATGGTGTCCCTTTTCTAATGGCTTAATGGGCAAGGGGTTTGTATTTGTTTTTTTCATGAGTTTTAGGAACTACTGAAACAAACGAGGTGAGAACAATACTTAATGTACAGTGAAGCCTTGGTGTATTCCATTCTTCTGATGAGAACTGCAGCAAACAGATATGCAGGTCCAAGAGTATATGCTACTTTCTACCTCTGCTATTCCATCTTTTGCAAGCAAAAAAAAAAAAAAGTTTCCACACAGAACTTGTGTACCCTTTGACTCTGCAGTCACTGCTGAGTTCAGCCACCAAAATATGTAGCTATTTAATCAAGCAAACAAAAAGGAAAAAAAAAACAAACAGGGAAGGTGAAAGCACATACTGAAATCAAACAAAAAGTGAAGACATGGCTCCCACTTCTCATGGATATTATGTTATCTCAAGCCAGCTTATGGCTGTTTACCTTCCCAAGCTTTCCAAGATCTTGACACCACTACCAGTAAGGTTGCAAAAGATAAACGATGTGGCTTGGTGGCACTCCCCCACTTATGAGGTGAGGTTAAATGTCCTCTGATTGTGCTAGTGCCACGAAATTGGCAGCCCCAGTTACTGGAGACGAGCTCTTCAGCTCTCGCTACACAAGTTGCTGCACTCACATGGACTGACCTGTCATGTCCAGCTTTCATCCAGGGCTTCCCAAATGCAAGTGCTCACATCTTCCTAATGTTCCATCTCAGAATTAACTTCTTTGGTCCTCCTTCTGTTCCAAAAGATTCCTCCCTGAATTCCATTGATTTCAATGATAGAAATGTATTAGAAAAGTGGATTAAGCAAACAACAAAAAAACCCCGTGAAAAATATATTGCCAGGTGAGACTGTGAATATCTGCTGTTGTTTTTGTCTGTGCATACAGCATGTGGGTTTCCCTTGTACACAAACAGTGCGGTTAATTAAACACACAAAAATGCTTATTAACTGTCCACGTACTACCTTACAGTCTTAATGCCTAAGAGCCTAAGTCTGATTTCCGGAAGACTTCACTTTGAAAATGTCAAAACTGTAGAAAGTCACAGTTTCATCAAATGATGTTCAAAGTAAAGCTGTTGAAGAATTTGGGTTTCGGTAGAGTCTGGAAATGGAAGCTAACTGGTCAGAACTGTTTCTGGAAAGGTAGCTGAGTATACAGCACTGTCTTTTAAACATCTGATTTACATGCCTTCAAGGTAAACTTCACCATTCAACAAGAAAGAAGTGGCAGACTTTAATAAATATGTAGGAACTAAGAAGTGATCACCCTTGTAGAGAAAACCAGATAGACTATGCTAATTGTCTAGGACCCTTTTGTAAGTAGGAGCCTTCCACTACCTAAAGGGGGGCCACAAGAAAGATGGAGAAGGACTTTTTACAAGAGCATGCAGGGAGAGGACTAGACAAAATGGCTTTAGACTGAAAAAGGGTAAGTTTTGATTAGATATTGATAGGAAATTTTTTACTAAGAGGATGGTGAGGCCCTGAAACAGATTGCCCAGAGAAGTTGTGGATGTCCCAACCCTGGAAATGTTCAAGGCCAGGGTGGGTGGTGCTTTGAGCAATTTGATCTATTGCAAGATGTCCAGCTCAAACCATTCTAGGATTCCATGGTCCAGAGGTAAACTGAAATCCTGTAGGTGCTTTATGTGGGTCACCAAAGTCCCAGCTGCAGATTTATGGGTACAAATATGTTGTATGCTTATTTTCTACCTGAGAAACTGTTGAGAGGCATTTTATATTAATTGAGTTCTGATTCATACCTATAAAAAGGGATGTTAAAAATCATCAGCCTAAACTTAAAGTCCTTCTGTTTAGTGTAGAATACCACTAACTCTTTTTAAATTACTTTTCATCAAAAGAATATGTCAAAAACATCTGGCTCTGAAAATACTTCTGCTGCAAACCAACATTTCTGTTATGGGGCAATGGTTCATTCAGAGAAATGAAGCCTGGGAAAGGGTATCTTATCTAAACAGAAATTTTAAGTAGTAGTCTGAGATGACAGAAAAGGGATTGAAATTTAGAGTTTAAGATACCAAGACTTTATTATTAGATTATATAACAGTGAGTTTCAGCTGGTTTGGAGTGTCATTTTCAGTAGTATTAGACACACATGATAGACAAGAACTACCACAAGGAACCCAAAAAACAAAACAAAGAAAGAAACATAAAAATATTAAATACTAGCTTTCTCAATACCTCTCAGTAAGGTACTAAATGTCGCTGAAAAATGTTTCCCTTCTCCTCCTGGTATCTGACAGGGCTTATCTGTCCTATATTTTCTATTTCCAGATTTTGAACTTCCAAACTAAACCTTTAGAGAAACAGTGGTACGTAGTAGAAACAACCTAACATTTTTCATTTAATTTCTTTTCCAGGTGAAATTATTTGCTGAGTTTTGCCCCACTTTGCAATTAGCCCTGGTCAAGCAGAACCACTTGTTTTGGTGGAAATTGTCCACCAATATTGGTACTATGCCTGTCTCCATTTTTTTACCATATCTGATTTGTAGTTCAGTTTTTTAGAGGCAGGATTAGAAAGCCTGTGAACTCACTTTTCATGAATGGGGGGGTTCAGCTGTGACTCCTGAGTGCCACAAAACCTTAGGTTGCAAATAAAACAACGTAAGCAAATCATCTCTAACTCCCTGTGACATTCCTGGCACAGAGACCATTCTTCTTATCTATCTGTGCCTGTAATCTTTCTCCTTCTAAACTTTATTCTACAAAATTCTGAAATAACTGAGAAAAACACCTGAAAAATAAAGTATGGGAAAATTTGCTATTTCCTCAAGGACATAGTGCTAAAAGGGAACCCTTTCCTCCTCACCCTCCCAAATGTCTTTGCATTCCCTACTCTGTTGATATCCTAGGCCACTGCCACCCTTTCTTCATTTGCTTCCTTATACCCAGTCCTATGATTCTCTCACTTATCTAAACCGGTCATACAGGTTCACGCAATTTCAGTCATTGTACTCATTGCCTGTAAATCTAATTATTTCTAACTTGACCTTTATCAGCAGGCCACTTTTTGTACCCCTCCCTGCAATTCAATATATTTGCAGCATGGCATGTGAAAGTAGAAAACCCTATCTCTGTTCCAGTGGTATGCAAGGAGCACATGCTTCATCCTTCTCTCCTCTGCCTGTCTATCTCTCGTCCCTAAGGCGAAACTCCCACACCACCTTTCCTGGTTTCAGGTGTAATCATGAACCTGCCGAAGGCAATTATGGGTAATGTAGTCCCATCACTCACTCCTGTTGGCTTGAGCTAGTGGTGCCAAGTACCTGCTAGACTGCACATTCCAGCAGGCATTGCTCAGCACTCTGAAGACGGAGGCTCTCCAGGTGTGCTCCAGCACCTACTTGAACTCTCAGCACGCTGGAGTTTTTCAAGGCTGAAGCTAGAATTAATGCTCCTTCAACAATGCTGATTTCTTGAACAAAACCAGAATTTGGATCTAGGAAAAACCTCTTAGTTTCCAGAATGGTGAGTTTGCTTTTTTCTTTCAAGTATCTTTTGCTGGTTGTGTTTAAAATATACTGACGGATCTGAAACATCAGAGTAGGTTTTTACCTAGTACAATTGGATCAGTCCAATATTATTTTTTTTCTGTTGTTAGTTCTAGGTGCCTCTGGAGAAGGTGCAGAACTTATGAACATTTTGAATTGCACAATACTGTACCCTAAGGTGACTTAGAATATGTGGAGAAAGGCACTTACTAAGTGCTGGGGATTGCCTTTCCTGAGAGCTTAAATAATAGTGAACCTCTTACAGTTTTTAATCATTATTAAGTTTGCCTTCTCGGTCTTTTACTTCTGTAAGATGATGTGCTGTAGGTGTGTCTGTTTGTGTGCACCCACTTTGTGGGGATTAGTTTTGGTTGGTTGATTGGTTGATTTGGTTTTATTGAAGAACTATATGATTTAAAACACTCCATGCATGCAGCAGTGGAGCGGCTTTTGGGCTTGGCCCCTGGCTTTGTAAGCTGGGAATTTGAATGCTGGACACTGCATAACAATCCTCCTCCATGTCAATAAGGCAGAAATCAGGAAAATAGAGTTTAAAGAGCACATATACTTCTGAACTCTGAAGTATTCATTTTCTATTAAATGAATTCTTGAAAAGGTAGTATCTCCATCCTAAATGGTGGCAAGACCTATCATGCTGACAGACCTTGAACCAACTCTCTTTATGGCTAAAAAATGACAAGTAGAGCTGGCTGGTGTGCTTAAAAATAGACATATTTAAATGAAAGACAAGAAAGAAACTGTTCTTGTTATTTTCCTACCTGTTATTACCACTCAGTTAATAACACCCTTTCTTTCATATAGATTTTTTTTTTAAGGAGACAGATCAAAATTTTAACAGCTTGAGAGCACCTTTTGACTGGGTTTACTAATGAAGGGAAATAGGTATCCTCCTGATGTAGTGAGTGCCTCATTCATATGGCAGTATTGTACTGGTTCAATCTTGGGAGGCACAAATTTCCACACTAGCAACACTTTCCCTAGCCCAAAACCATGTATTTGACAGTAGTTAATATGAAATGTTCCAAAACTAAACTTACACACTGGAAACAGTTGCGCTGTGTCTGCGTTTGGGTGGGACATACGCAACAACATTAACAGCACAAGTTCAAGCTGGTTATTGTCATTCTAGAAGCCAGAGAATGGTGTTTGACTTGGGTACATTAAAAACAAGGAATACTTACATTCATATTCTCTAAACTACACAGTTCAACAATATCCTATGGGAATGTGTTTAACAGACTAATTATACAGTCATAGAATCAGAGACTCGCTTAGGTTAGAAAAAACCTCTAAGAACATAAAGTCCAACCATTAACCCAGCACTGCCACATCCACCACAAAACTATGTCCCTAAGAGCCATAGCTTCATGTCTTTTAAATATTTCCAGGGATGAAGACTCCACTACTTCCGTGGACAGCCTGTTCCAGTCTTTACAACTCTTTTGGTCAAGAATTTTTTCCTCATATCCAATCTAAATCTTCCCTGGTGCAACTTGAGGGAATTTCCTTTTGTACTATTGCTTGTTACCTGGGAGAAGAGACCAGTCCACTTTAGTATAGTGGTGAGTGTCCCCGCCTGCCATGCGGGAGACCAGGGTTCGATTCCTGCCGGGGAGGCAGTGGTGTGGTTTAAGAGTTGGACTCGATGATCCTTGTGGGTCCCTTCCAACTCACAATAATCTGTGAGTCCCAGCTGACTACAACCTGCTTTCTGGTAATAGTAGAGAGTGGTAAGGTCCCCTGTGAGCCTCACTTTCTCCTCTTTAAACAGCCCCATCTCCCGCAGCTGCTCCTCATAATACCTGTGTTGTAGACCCTTCAGCAGCTTTCTTGCCCTTTGGACTTGCTACAGCAACACGTTGCAATAGAGGGATTATTGAGCATTTAAATATTTGTTTAAAGTTTGGTCTTGTGCTGTCTCTCTTCCCCCTTGCTCTCCATTTATTATTAAAATGATTAATTGGGTTCAATTGTACACTTCTTTGTTACTAAATTTAAGTCTTTTTCATAGTGATTTCTCTGCTGTGGCCCAGAAATATTTGTTTGGTGGACGATCTGTGAAGGGTTTCTAAGACCGGTATCCAGGGAAACAAAAAACTGAAATTCACTATCTCTGAAGTTGGATTCAGTTCCTCTCTATTTTCCACAATAGATAAACTTGACCTCCTTGAGAATTTAAATGTATTTACATTACTGTAAACTTTGGCATAAGTGCCTGCAGGAAGTCCCCCCTTGAAATATGAATACAAAATATGTGGAACAAACACCAAAAATACATAGAGTGCAGAAATACAAGTCATGTTGCTGTAAAAGTCAAAAGTGACTTTTTTTGCATGGAACATTCAGCCAACCTAATCTAATGATCTCTAGAGAATGTCCTTGTGTTTGAAGAGCTGAGCTCTGCAGCAGCAGCAGCTGCAGTACATCACACTTGTATACCACAATCATGGTGCATACTTGTAATAAAACTTGGAAAGGAACAAACATAGTTCTATCTTGAACTATAGGGTCTCCTATACCTTCTCCTACTGCATAGGAAGCTCAGGTACCTCACATATCCCACAATGGAAAATCAAGCATAACTGGGAAGGATAAAAAGAACTACTTAAATATCATCACTTTCCTGATATCGCATGACCCGATGCTACCATAAAAATGTTTAGTCTAATTTTTTATCTTTTATCTTTTTTTTTTTTTTATGGAAACCTTTTCCTTTCATCGTTTGCCCTCTTACTTGAATTATTTTCAATTAATTTCCTTCAATTCTGTAAATTCAGTTGAAAATAGGGCTTTTTTTTCTGAACTGAATTTCAGAGTAAAAGTAACATCATATGCTCGCGTAAAACATATCCCTTTTGGCTTTGTAATATTTTACCATATTTTCATGTGCTTCTCAGTATAGACCAGTATCCTATTTGCATTTCTGCACATCCTTTTTTAAATTTCTGGAAATCAAGCTTAAACTTTTCCTAAGAAACAGGCTGAAATGCCCTGGAAATCCACTAAGCATTTTGGAAGTCTCCAAGAGAGTCTCTGAGGTCTTCTGCTTAGCATATATGTTTACAAAAGACTGTAGATTACCATTGTATGAGTCCAATATATAAACAGTAGACTATTTTGCCATTTTCTTCAACTTTCTCAATGGGAAGAAGGATGTTTTTGAATTATTAGAGGAAGTCTGCCTTCGCTGAAGACTCAGAGTACTTATAAATCTTTTTGTTCCTCTGCTACGTACCTGTGAGATAAAGTGTTCCACTTTGGTGGAACTTGGGTAAGTTCTCGCACTCCATTTAAGCTGCTGTAATGGCTACCTGCTGCTGAGTGGGGTAATACATTTCTCATACCTTGCCATTACTTCCTGCAGGACAGCACAGGTGAACACTGAGTCATTGTGTCTGGACTATCTTCTGGTGAGACCAGATAAGCATCAGTGTTAATGCAAAGGAGATGTAGGAGTGCTGTTTTCTGGAGCAGCCAGCCATTCATCCGGTCAGATGGCAACCCCAAGAACATACTTAGCCTCAAGCACAATGCCACATGATCTCATCTTTTTTCTAATACTTAAAAAACTTGGGAAGACTTGAACCTGCTTGTATTCTAGGCTTGCTCTTAATTAATTCTTTCTCTCTCTCCGTGGAGGCATTAAATGGGGGTTCACAAGTATTTAATTTAATTCTAAGACATATTGGTTCATACTTTAATCTGCACTGACCACTAGTTAGATATAATGATATTATTTCTAGTTGCATCTTTACTTACTAGTAAGAACTGCCAACAGCTTTGCTTGTCCATTGTGCCAGTGATCTTGCAATCATGCCAAAATGAGCAGCTCCTTTCCCCATGGCTGAATAGGTTGTATCACAAAACATGCATGCAACAACTTGTCAAGGAATTGTTCAAGTTCCTACCTGAACCTAGGTCTGTAAAAAAAAACCAAAAATGAAACACAAAAAAACCCCACAAAAGTTTGAATAGGTTCAAAGCTTGTCACCCATCAGTGGTAAATTCTACAGCCTAATTTTTGTCCTGTGATCCTAGATGGGACCAAAATTTGGATATGTATTTACACAGAGAATAAACTGTTTTTCTACATGTACTAAGATGTGTAATTAAAAGGAAATGACATTGTTTGAAATAACTTGGGAGAGGGACGGCTGGCAAGACTTTGAAGTGGTTTGTTTTTATTCATACATGATCTCATGCAATACCTACACTGAGCCCTGAAGAAAATGCTATGATGTGATGATAACCTTCCTGAATTCACTCTGATCCACTAGTCTTAACAGGATCTCTGTAAAAGTGGGAGGAGTGAGACACAGCAGAGACACAAGAATTATCAATTTATTCATAGTACTGCCCTAATTCCTGTGGCACTAATTGTCACCTGTTGCTCTGCATGAAATTATAGTGTCTCGAACATGAGTAATGTGAATTTGTTCCTGTCTCTCGCTCCCTTTTCTGATTTCTTTTCTTCTTATATGAAAATTTGTCTGTTCTTTTATGTGGACACTAATTCTTCAGCTCTGGACTGAAACTATGGACTTGCTACCAAAACACTGTATACAACCACCAAGTGAAGTGTGTAACATCATAAACATATTTTTAAAATCTCGTTAGTTTTGCAAAAAAAACCCTAACACATATAAAAGTTCTCAGCAGAAGCATTTTCCAATTGAAGTTTTCATAATACCTGTCCTAAGAGATGAGAAGAGGAAAGCTCAGTCCAGGACCCTTACTTTCCATATATGTATAGGACAAACTGACAAGGAACAAAGTTGTCTAGAACTACAGCTATATGGTACATAGGATGTGGGTTGTACTGATTCAAACAAGCAAAAAAGCCTTTGAGCTAAACTCTATAGTTTTGAGGAGACTGTAGGAAACTAATGTTGCTTTCTCAGTGAGATAACTGCTGCTTTTTTTTTCTTTTTTTTTTTTTGTTTTTTTAGAGCAAGAGGTACATTTAATAGCTTTCCAAATTACCTTTTTGTCTGCCACAACACAGATACTTTGGGGATCCCACCCACAGTTCCTTGTCTGACTTGGATTGTCAGGTGGATACTAATATGGCTGAGTAAAAAGGTGCTACTAATCAGGAAAATGTGTAGGAGAGACCTTTGCACCTTGCAATTCCCTAGTGTGTTTTAGCTGATAATGATTGTACTCTAGTCAGAAAACACACAGCAAAAGATCTTGTATGCACTACTCATGTATGCCCCAGATAAGTAATTATTTCTGCAAATTAATTTTTTTAATAATAATTTATTTCAGATTTCAAATTTTGGCTATTAGTAATTTGTTTCACCAGATAAATGAAAACATGGGAGGGAGAAAACATTGTAAGGTGTGTGTGTAAACATCGATAATTTTCTGCTATCTGTTATACATAGGTACAGTTTACTTGTAGAGTAAATCCCCACTGCATTGCGACCTCTCCATTATGACCCTGGGGATTTGCAAGGAAAATTTCTCGCAATTCAGTTTCAGGGATCTGCAAGGTTTCCTGGCCAACGCACACGCAGTGCCTCTGCTTTGCCGAGGGGTGGTGCCTGCTCTCCCTGTGGGTGGAGTGGGGCCAGCCCCCTGGAGAGGGCGTGCGGCGGGGAGGGTGCGCGGTTTCTTCAACTCGCAATGGCATTTAGAGCCCTGCGGCACCATGCCCCGGTCCCTGACCCGGTCCTGTGTGTCTCACTGAGACCCAGCGCAGCACCGCCACAAGACATGCCATTCCTTGTTACTCTAAGCCCAGTCAAAGCCCAGGCAGCGCTGCCTCTAGTGGGAATGGTGGAAGTTAAAGGGAAAGAAACTCCAATACCGACACACCCCCCATCCGCCATAAACAGCACGGGCTGTCGCAGTGTTGCAAAGTTAATGTTTTTCCAGGCTCCAAGAATGCTGACCAGAGCTCAGGGACACCCCTTCCCCTCTGCGGAGGCAGGGCCAGCACGTGCGGGCCAGCACGGGGCCACCAGGGCCGATGTGAGCACCGAGGCTGGGAGTGGGGCTGGGGGGGAGCAGCGGCACGGGGTTTGGGCTGTGAGCACACACGGTTGCAGCAGCTGCTCAGAAATGGTTCCTTTTGCTCCCCTGTGCTGAGAGAGACCATGGGAATGAGCGGTAAATTGTCCGCAGCACTCCGGGGTGCTGGGGGATGGAGCAATGGGCGTGGCCTGCATGCATATTAATGACCTGCGTGTCTTTGCAAGTTTGATGTTTCACAAGGCCCCTGGCATGAACCGTTCCTCATAAAGGCGGGGTATAACTGTATCTGACTTCGATACGTGAGTTCTGATCATAGCTTAACAGGAAGGCCAAACTTAACAAAGTCAAAGGCTGTGAGGAGGTGTTATGAATGCCTGCCTTGCTCTCCTTTTCAGGGTGTGAACACTAGGGGACAGAGAAGGATTCCTGTGATATTTATGCACTTAATTCCAACACCCTTATCTTGGTGAGAGTTTGCTTCCCATGACACTTGCACATCCTGTGCTCATTCACTGATTTCCTGTGTGATATGGGACAATTGAATGGAACTGGATTTTTAAGGGATTAGCCCATGTTTACACAATTCTTACAGTAGAGGTGTAGGACAATGGAATGTGTTTATCAGTTTCTTTGTGTTTTAGTCCTTCCTTCTTGGGTTGGGGACGGGACTAGATGACCTTCAAAAGATTCTTCCAACCAAAATTATTCTATGATTTTATGATCTGTAAATGTGTCCATCTCATCCTTGCCCTTCCTTGTCTTGTTCATTAAACAATCTGTACCTTGTTATGAGGCACTGTTTGTTCTGTATTTGTACAAAGCTTTGCAGAGGGATCCTATTCCAGCTAGTTCTATGAAAATATACATGAAAAAGTAAAAGAGAGCCCTGATTTGAGTCCCAGCAGAATACAAACACAAGCTCAGATTTTCAGAATTGGATTTTTTTAAAAACAAGCATTTTCAGTTCAATAAAAAGTTTCACAATAATACAACTTGTCTAAGTAACAGCTGGGTAAAATTCTATGGCCTTGATTCTGCATAGGAAGAGTAAATTTGCTTTGGGGGGGGGGTTGTCTTTGAAATCTATGAATAAATCAGATTTAGTGATTATGAAACAGTCTAGGATTTGCCAGGTTTTGAGCTTTCATGCCTGTGGTGCCAAAAACTATGACTTGGGACAGACAGATCTGGGAGGCTGAAAAACCTACATTTTGTAAGTGACTAATTATGTCTCTTCTAATGCGGAGAAGGTGGAGCAAAAGCTCACTGTTTCTCCCTGTAGGCAAAATATTCCCATGTGGATTGTGGGTTGAGCCTCAGGGTTTTTTAATGCTGATCTCTAAAGACCTTTAAAATGAAATTTCTTTTGTGGATGCTAATGAATCAACATACTGAATGATGATGACAGACAATGACTTACTGTTGTAAAATTTTGCTAAAATCAACAATGTGAGATGAATTTGCACCGTAAAATGGAATTATCTGAACTAATTTTCACAATGAAGGAAACTGCTTAACCGCATCATTTCTGCTTGATGTGAAGTTTAGTGAAATTTCCTGAAATTAAAATTTATACAAATTAGACAGATTTACACAGATTAGGCAAATATTTTTCTTATTTTTACTGATGATTTGCTGCCTGATACTCTCCACATCTGGTGGAGGTGACATGGATATACAATATATGATATACACTACATTAAAACTAGTAGGTTTTTAGATAATGATGATTCAGAATTTGAGCAAAGTTTTACATGTTTCTCTTTATTTCAGAGGAAGCAACCTATATAAATATAATCCTGACAGGAGCTGACTTCATGCTGGTCAACATTTGGACCATGAACCTCCAAGAACACTTGCCAAATTAAAGTTTAGATGAAGGAGAACATATTTAATTTGAATATTGATTTACACACTTCAGGCTTTTCTTTCTGTTTTTGTACTAGGCAACTCTTTGTTGGAGATTGCTCTGTTCTGAAAATATCTGCTTGTCATTGTCAATGATCTGAAACATAGAGGAATAACTGCCATGAAAGAGAAACTCAAAATTACATCCAATAAATTACACAATCAGGATTACGTGTTTCTGTGGGATAGAAATAAAATGGAGTCTCCTGTCCATTACAACTAAGGAGAAATGCCATAAGCAAAGCTACTTGCCATCACACATCAAGGTGCACATCAATGTGTGTGTTTGATTTTATGTTTGTAAGTTAAATGTTAAAAGAATATTTAGGACATTGTGTCATTTTTATACTTTAATCAAGGCACCCCGACAGTGATAACAAAGATACATATGTAATGGTAGGAGTAATCTCATTGGGCTAAATAGTCTTGCAGATACAGTGTAAATGTGTTGTGTGTGTCGATGTATGTAGAAAAAACCCATAAAATAACAAATGTGGTTAGGAAAAAAACAACAGTGGGATTTTGCATGTATGATTCTGCAGCATATCATATAACAAAACACACATTTTGAACCTTATTATTTTGAGAGGTAGGAGCTGCTTAAAGTGTAAAACTCAAGACTTGCTGCCAAGGAGGTGAGATGGGTGAGGAAATGCTTTGATCATCAGAGTCAGTGACCTCTTGGAAAAGGTGTGAATCTTCCTCACACATTTTGGTACAAATGGAGCAAGGGCAGTAAACTGATGAAGGCGAAACCAGAAAAACTGTTTCTTTAGGGTTGGCATTTGAAAGGTGTTGCTGAATAGGCTGAATACTCTGTGCTAACACATGGGAGGTGCCTTCAAGTTCCTAAATAGGAAAGTCAGCATAGGAACGCCTGGGCAAATATGGAGGACTTCTACAATTTGTTGTACAAGTAGTTCATTGATTGACTTTAGAGGTTAACCAATTGTCTAGTGAGAACCTTAGAAATGGCTTCTTCCTCTAGCCCTTCAGGGAGCCAAGACAAGGGAATACAAAGCCTTAAGATGCTTCCAGTAGGTAACAATATCCATCACATTATAATAGTGTGGTTTTCCTGGATGGGAAATCTAGCTTTCCACGGAGGTATAACATCAAAGCTGCTGGAATATATCATCACAGGGAGAGCTGCTACTAAAAAGACGCTGTGGCATAATGGAGAGAATTAAGGTATTAAATAATATAAACAATATATATATAAATAATTATTTATTTTTCTCTTGAGAAGAAGAGAAAATCTTTGAAGAGTGACTGTAACTGCTGCATAAAAGTGGATGATATTGGACATGTTAATCTGCTTATAGATGCCCTCCTCTCAACAGGCAGAAATAGACAGTTGAATCAATGAGATTGTAAGGCAGCTAGGTCTAAAAGCTAAATTTGGACACATAAAGGCATGAAATTTGTTGGGAATATTCTTGAACTGTTTCTTGAGAAGAAGACCCAAAGTGATTATGTAGACTTTGGGTTTTTTTTTTTTAAATAAACATAGAATCACTCCCATTTTCGTTATAAAATTACCAGTGATACTGAAAGTATTTTTTGCTCATTCTAACAGGTAAGACTTCTTCCTCTGAAATGTGGAATCTTGTGTGATCAGAGATGGATTATTAAAAGGGATTCAATATTGCATGGCATCTTCCTCTGACTTTGTTTTTTTTGCTGAATCTTTGCCATTTTCAAGACAATCTGGCAGCCGTATTATTTCTGTAAAAAGTATTTAGTTAACAATACTATTAAAAGTAGCAATGAAGAGTATAATTCAGAGACTCAATGTCCTTCATCAGTAGAAAAACTACCCATCTAAGCATATATTCCATTTGATAGAAATGAGTGGGATTTTTGCTTGTAAACAACATATGTTATTTTCATGTAAAGGGACAGTTTGCATTATAATAAGAGGTAATGTTTTTTGGGTCTTAGAGAAGAAAATGCATTTTTATTAACACCTCTCCCTTCTTACCTTCAAAATTACAGTGTCAAAAATAACTAAGATATTGGCAGCTGTATCTTAATGGACAGATATTATTAACAACACAGGCACAAATGTTTTAAATGCAATGATGTCTCACTTTTAGTGAAGAGATCCAACAAAACTTTTGGGGACTGTAATTACCATAAAAAGCAACAAAGAAAAAATGCACTTTCTTCAGTATACTTTGGAAATTGTCTCTGTGATTAAGACTCTCTGTGATGTTCTCTTTGCAAAGTTCCTAAACTGCCAAGGATTATTAAACAAGACCTTCAGTCAAAACAGATCAATAACCAAAAAATAGGTAACAGTCTTTCCTTGTGAACATTATCAAAACCTATCAAACATTCAATTGTTGGTGGTACATGTTCCCTGTGTCTGTTACATGGTCAGTCAAATAGAGCAAAATGTAATTTGTGGATGCACTAAAGAATGATTGTGCGTACAGTTAACTCTCTGAACTAACCTCTAATTACAACCAAAGAAATTCTTGCCAAATTAACTTACTTTCTTCTACTATATTTAATGTAATTATTTTCCCCAAAGAGGTAGCTGCATGCTTTATTATTTTTTTCCAGGTTGAGCTGATCATCTGTCATCCATAATTTTGGCTACCTTAGTATTGATCTCCCCAGGAGCAATGGAACAAGTGACTGATATGATTCCCCCCCTGTTCACCTGGCCATTCTTGCCCTACACAGCTAGGGTATCTTCTTGGGTAGTTTATACATTTTGAAAGCTTGTTTGACATAGTTTAAACATTGCGAAACAAATTCTCCATGTGTGTTACTGTGTTGACTAATGTTTTTGGTCAGTGAGTGTGTTGGAGGTTTTTTTGTTCCCCTCAAATTAATTAACATCACACCAAAGTGGTTCCATATAGAAAGGTCCACCTGACAGTATGTGATTTCTGACATGTTTTTCCTTTCTGTTGAAGTGAAATTCTGTCATGCTTATGGAAAGAGACTTTTCCAGTACCTTATCTCATCAAAGGCATAGCATGTTGTAGTGTTCCCTTGCATCCTTCTCCAGGCATTCACCTCAATTTGCTGAAACCAGAACAGCAGAAGCCTAAAGGCACGTTTTATATGCCTGGGTATCAGATTCAATTTCCTTCAGGGTTCTGATTGTATATTTTGTTAATGCATCTTTAATTTACACCTGCCCAAAGTAAAGTGTTGTTATCCAAGGAGCACACTGACAGGCAATCTAGTTCCACAGCTGTGTATTCAGGACTGGATCCTGACATAGTGTCAGCCATGTCACTTTGATACATCACTCTTAGCCTGAAATAGCAGAAAAAAATCCTACATATTTTCAACATATACAGCTGATACAGGTACTCAAAATCTCTTGTTAATGTTAAATACAATTATAATTTCAAGAACTTTAAGAGCTGGGAGCAGGCCAAATACTGGCCTTTGTATGCAAATATGTTTCTTGGTGTGTTTTGCTTTACCCTGATGCTGTGAAGAGAGCACAACTCTTGTAGGACTTCTTAATAACATCACTGAGCCACCTGAGACATTTAAATGTTGAAAGTCATGAGCGATTTTTTTCCCTGATTCTGCTTAACCCTTAGATTTAAAAGTAATTACGTATTTCTATGAAACTTGTAACTCATAAGTGCCTGATTGTCATTTTCTAATAAAGAACTACTTCACTACATGACCTGGGATTGATTCTCTGTAAACTGGATATTTTGCTTGCTTTCTAGGTGGATATTAGATGTGCTGTTTTTTATGTATAACTGGAAAAGCTGGAAGATTGTTGCCAAAATCAAGTCTATGGGACAAAGGAAGCCTTTTTGTTTTCTTTTTGACCATGTCCCAGTAACTCTGAGGCATACAAAGGATTTCGGTTAATGCTACCACTTTTCTGTTCCTCACCACTGCTTCCTGCCCTCAAAGACCACAGCTCATACCTATCCTGCTCAAAGCTGGCTTGTGGCATTAGCAGGCCCAGACATGAGCCTTTCCCAGGGAAGGACATAATAAATACTATGCAGAGTTGGGAGCGCTCTCTATGCCGAGTTATTGTGCAGATGTCTCAGTCTTTATCTCCACTTGCCACTGACAGGCAAGCCGCTCAGTTAAAGACACAATGCAATTCCTGCATGCAGCCTGGATTTGAGAAAAAGTCGAACTTGGTGAAAAGAGAAGAGGAAATCAGGGTAACAAAATAATACATAGACTACTTTGGAGATAACACATACTTATAAACCCATGATCACTGCTATAGTTCATAGGGGTATAAATAGCTAGCAGAGATTCTGAGATTTCCAGTAGCTCCCACTCCTGTAGGTTGATCAAAAATGTTGACAGTTGATGTTTCTGTTTCATCCTAGCAAACATTAAAAGCACCTAAGGAAGAACAGCAGGGCTCTAGTTTACATAGAGAACATGATATATACAGGCTTTGCCTTGCTCTGCAATGTTGCCTCCGTTATGGTGGCACTGAAACATCTGTGGCCCCGAGAAAGGAAAGTTTTACTTTGTAACAAAACTTCTAGATAAAGGGTGTTCCTTACAGAGTACTTTCAGTATCCACTTTGAAGGAATAGCTCTCTTGACACCAGTCAGTAGGAACTTACAGTATTGGAATCCACAGTAGACAAAATAAATGAGAATGCAGTGTGATTTATAACTATTGTTTTTAGGGGAGTAAGGAAATGAGTCTATAGAAGAATGAAACTAATTAACACACAAAGTTTTCTCTGCTCCACAAAAAGAAGGAATACAGTATATCCCCACTGCATTGCGACCCCTCCATTGCGTCCCTGTGGATTTGCAAGGAAAATTTCTCGCAATTTTTCTTCAGCCACTTGCAAAGTGCACTGCGCATGCGTCCCAGCCGACGCATGCACAGTGCCTCTGCTCTGCTGAGGGGAGGTGCCGGCCTGGCCCCACGGGGAGGGCCAGGAATCACGCTACCCCCTTTTACTCTAAGCTCAGTCGGGGACTGACCACCCCCGGGCACGTGTTACTGTTTCCATGGCTACAGGCGAGGAAGGGAAGTGCCCCAGGAAAGTGGGGCTGGCCACGGCAGCCAGCGGGACATGCTTACTCCGCTGCCACAGCTGAACCCCACCCATGCTGTGTGGGGCCGGGGCATGGCGGCACGGGGCTGGGACGCAGCGGGCACGAGCACTGGGGTTGGGGGTGGGAGTAGTGGTGTGGGGTTTGGGCTGTGAGCATACGTGGTCTCAGCAGTCTGGCAGAAGTTGCAGAAGCGACAGCATTGCCAAAGAGAAGCTGAGGGATTCTCAGGGGGGTCTCAAGAGTCAGAGTGGGCTCAGAAACGCTTCTATTTGCTTGCCTGTGCTGAGAGAGCCCATGGGAAGAAGCGGAAAAGTGTCTGCAGTGGTCCGGAGTGCCAACAGGTGGGGCAATGGGCGTGGCCTGCATGCATATTAATGACCTGCACATCTTTGCGAGTTTGACGTTCTGCAAGAGCCTTGGCATGACCCGTTTCTCACAAATGAGGGAGTATAACTGTATCACAATTTAACAGTGCAAAGTTGGATCCTTTAATTCATTTATATGTTCCATTTCCTGTTCTTTAAGAAGTTTAGTAAAGTAAGTAGAAGACAACATGTTTCCCTTTACATGAGGCTAAAGTGAAACCATGGAGTATTTCAGGGTGGTAGCTGAATCCCAAAAGACAGCATCAAAACTTAACTACACATTCTTCAGGCTTCTGAAAGACAATATTCACAAATGTAAAGTTTATAATTGAAAATATAGGCTCTACCACTTATGCTTACAGCAGGCAATTTTAGAAGCATATATGTGTGGAATGGAAGGAAGGATACTTGTCTTGTGGAGGGACTGTCCATGGTATTGTAATTTTTGCTTGCATAGTGTTCCTCAAACAGGCAGTTCTGGGTCATGCAGAGGTGAGCGGAGGCTATAAAAGTCCACCTGTAAAGTAGTGGAAATCTACTGAGAGGATGACCCACTTCAGTTTCCATTTTTCTTGTGCTGAGAGCACTAGCTCTACCCTTCAGCACTAGCTCAGATGAAGGATTAGGAGCAGCGATTACATCAGTTCCAGGTAGCCATGCAGACATATGCGGGGTCTGCAGAAAGTCTAAGCTCTGTGTCCACTGTGAATAGCCCTGCAGTTCACACACAGTGATACATTTTCACAACATTGAAAATATAGGTACTAAACTTGGCAACAATTGAATAACATAATAAATTAAAAATTCTTTTCTATAATTATAAACAAAGTGGCAAGTAATAGAGTGATACTAAAGCATTTAGGTTGCTGCCAAGTATTATTAAGTTAAGGGGTGAGAGCTCTCATGGGTGAACATTAAAAGTCAATTTGCTCCCTGTTCAAAGTGAGATACAGATGCTTTCCCCTGACATGCCTTACATCAGACTAAAATAAGTAAAAGGTTCCCTCACTTCAACTGAATGTTTTGTTTGCTTTCCTGTATTATCATTAGCGAAAGCACTCCACTTAAGCCCTGTAATCAAAGACTAGTAACTAGGATCCAAGTGCCTTTCACCAAACTCTGAGCTGCATAAAGCTGTTCCAGGCCACAAGAACCAAAAGACTGTTTAAATATGACCGATTACTGTTACAAATGTTGAGCTAGAACCATATTACAGTTATACCCCATCCTTCGCAAGGAACGGGACAGCCCACAGGTGTCGCGAAATGCCAAACTCGCAAATACGTGCAGTTCATTAATATGCACGCAGGCCACGCCCATTGCTCCACCCGCAGCCAATCAGGAGCGCTGGGGAGCCTCTTCGACTCCTCCCCACAGGCTCTCGCAGCACACGGGAGGAAAAAGAAGCATTTCTGTGCCCTGTTTGCCTCGGGGGACTCCCTCGAGAATCCCTAGACTTCTCTTCAGCCACGCTGTCACTTCTGCATCTGCCGCCGTCAGCGAAAACCCTGTGCCGCTGCTCC
>WEKX01010258.1:78023-92937 GCA_013390025.1 Pitta sordida
CACCCCCTCCTCGGCCCCCGTGCTCATCCCGGCCGTGTCCCTGCCCCGCGTCCCGGCACCACGTCCCAGCACTGTGTTCCGGCACCGTGCCCCTGCCCTGTGTCCCGACACTGTGTCTCGGCCCCATGGGCAGGCTGCAGCAGCGGAGTAAGCATGTCCTGCTGACATGCCGTGGCCAGCCACACTTTCCTGGGGCACTTCCCTTCCCCGCCCGTAGCCAGGGAAACAATAACACAGATGCACGCACACAAGCAGTGCCCGCTCGCACCTTGCAGGCACTCTGCACACACGGGCAGGTGAGCGACACTCAGGGACCTAGATTAATTAAGCGTAGGCAAGTGAAGGACTCATCCCCACCTGGCGCCTCACGCCGCACAGGGCCCTGCTCTGACTTCTACAGTGGCCGTCCCTGTCCCGCAGCCCCCGGTGAGCCACGGAAATCGCGTGTCCTCCCTGCGGGGCTGGCCCAGTCCCACTCCAGAGGGAGAGCCGGCACCGCCCCTCAGCGAAGCAGAGGCATTTGCGCATGCGCCAACCAGGGGACTTCGCAAATGCTTGAAACCGGACTGCGGGAAATTTATATTGCAAATAGCCGGGGTCGCAATGGCAAGGTCGTGATGCACCGGGGACGTACTGTAGTCTCCTGACAATGGGCAGTGTTTTAGATGCTGGTGTTGTGTAGTGCCTTCTGAAAAAGCCTCTCTTCCGTGTCTTGCTGCATCTTTAGAATTCCTTTTCTTCTCTCTAGATAATAGAATTTAAATAATTCAGTATAGTCACTATTTGGTGACATCAGAAACAATTTATTTAGCACTCTGTTATAATTACCTTGCTCCTTTTTCAGAAAGAAACTTGTGAATGAAGTTTAATAACTGAACTTGTATAACTAGTAAATAATTTTCCACTATGCCACCTAAAAATGAGCCTGAGGAATGAGACACATCTCCACTACCTCTTTCTGTTTGTTGTCCTGTGTCTGCTGCATAAACTTCATCCTCTGGATACAAATGCCCTGATTCTTTGCAAATAAGGATGTGGCTGAGTAGCAATATCTGTGTAGGGAGCACGTGGAATTCCCTTGGGAGACATGGCCACAGGAGAGCTTTGTTCTTAACATAACCTGCTTTTGAAGCATTAAGGTGGAATGAAAAGCATATTGGTAGTGTTTTCCTCTGGGATGTTGATATTATAGAAAATCCAAAGGAATGTGTTCTGTCTCATTTTTGAGGGTAAGAACAGTGAGGAAGTGTTTGCCTTTGGGTTTGTTTTTGGTTTTTTAATTATTTTCTTCATTAGCACTAAACACAGTACAATATGTGTTCCTGAAGAGATTTCTGGAGGCATTATGTGCAGCAAAAATGTCATTTACAGCAAATCTGTCTCCTGTGTTCTGTGAAATTGAACTTTATACCTGCGACTTTCTCTAGGGCATTTTTCTTCCCCCTGTAACAGTGCTGCAATGTGTCTGCCACCAGGTCCTCTGCTCTTATGAGTCAAACAATCCACTGCAGATTGCACCCAGCTGTTTCTTGCCCTCATAGAGAAAAATGCCACATGTCCCAGCNATGTCTACTAATCGTTCTAAAATTCACTAGTAATTCACTAAATATTCACTAATTCACTAAAATCCCTAAATCTCTATGCCCTTACTTAATACACTAAATTTGTCCATTTCTGATTCTTCAGATCACCAGCAGTCACTCAGGTTCACTCACTGGTCACTTCTACAGCTGATCTCTTTCCAACCTCTCCACTTCTTCATTCCCTGCTCACTCCCCACTGTGAGCTGACATTCCATCAGTCAAGTAATTCCTTGCACCATTAAGCATTTGTCAGTTTACATCTTCCTTATTCCGTAGCTACAGTAAATGTAAAGCTGTGCTTGGTTCTTCCTATGCATAATTCCCTCTTTTTTCAGCAAAAGGTTTTATACATTTCTCTTTGACCACTGATCAGTGTGGCTGTATATCCCACGTGTGTTGACCTCTCTTCTCTTGTGAATCGTTATTCTTCTGAATTTGTTAAAGTAAGTTCCTAACAATAAGGTTGTCTTATCAAAAGTTGAATTTGGAATGTTATTTTATCACAGAATGTACCCATGGAAAAGGGTGAACATTGGATTTTCCTATGTTCTTAGTCTCATACAACGGCACTGGGGCTTTAGGCATTTCCAGCACTAAGGCTGGAACACAGAAGAGATGGGACTCAACCTTGGTGTCAGAACACGTAACCCTGTGCAGGAGGCACATTGCCCAGTATCCAGTGGTGTATGTACAGCTTGACCCTAGTGTTTTCCACATCCCTTGACATGCTGACCAAATACAGTTATCTTTTGCCCTGGAATGTTTATATATCCCCCCTTCTCTCATCCTCTTCTTGGCTGGCCTGAAGACATGCCTCAATCACAAGGCTTCCTCATCATGCTCTCATACCAAGGAATGCTTTCAAGGGGGTGGAGGTTTTATTTTTGAAAGTGGTTTTCTTTTTCAGTATCTGCGTTTTCGGTCTTTATGCCAGGGTAGTGGTGAACATTTTGAGGAGTTCCCAGAGGGAACTTTTAGGAAATAGCTTATTCTATTTGCAGAAGTCCTTAGCATTTATAAAACTTTAATATGCAATCTTGTTGTCATGTCTCTGTCAATATACTCCCACTGTGTAAAGAGATTGTTTTTCTTTCTCTCTTCCTCCTCCTTCCCTGTGTGTTTCTTTTTTTGGCTTCTATGCATCTATTTGCACTCTTACGCCCTTTTCTCATCTTTACTTACTGCCTCTGACTTTATACAGCTACAGTGATAATTGGGGGTGTTTAAACTACAGTCGGGTCTCCTGTAACAAGGATCCACAGTCTTATTTGGGACCCGTGCAGCCCGACTTCTGTGTTCAATGGTGGCCGTGCCACGGCCCCCCCCACCGCCCCCCGCACCCCCGCCCCCGCCCCTACTGTCCCCGCTGTTGCCCACACCACCACCACCACCCGTTCCGCCACCCCGGCTGCCGCCTGGCCCCGGCTGCTGGCGCCGCCACCGCAGCAGCAGGTAGCACATGCACAGTTGCGAAACGTATCTCCTACATCGCTAAAAATTCATGCTGCTAAGATTTGAAGCCGCAATATGCGGGATGTAAAGTGCAAGAGGGTCAACTGTATTTAAAGAACCATTCTTAAATTCCTTTGTCGATTGATCAGTAAGTACTCAGTTAGAGATTAGTTCTGGAAACAAGTACAATGGTACTGTAAACGGTAAACTTACTTCTGGTAAATTTGTTGAGATTTTAGACTATGGATACCTCCTGCTGGTATGACTAAACTTTGCCAGTGTTTCAGTAGAAGCCTGATATGAAAATGTTTCATGTTCGGTTTTTCAACATTTTGAGATGCAGCAGCAAAGCAAAATTTATTTCCTTTGAAGGAATCTGTACACATTATCAAAGATACTGATACTTACAAGATGCAGAAAGAACAGTGATATCTTTATACAGGCATGGAATGTTAGATCATGGAATTATGGTATTTGGATTAAGTAGGCATTTTAGTTTCCTTTTTGGTTCTGGTAGGGTATTAGTAGCAGAAGCCAAGAAAGTATTGATCTTGGAGGCTCACTTACACTACCAGCTGAAATCAGGCCTTCAAAGGCTAAATAACAGAGATTTCTGGTACCAGAAAAACCTGAAAGTCCATATAGCCTTCTGAGTGGCTGGTTGACAGTCGAGCTTAGCCTGATCTCAGACTTGCACCCTGCCTGTGTACAAAATGGCATCTGAACAGAGTCCCATTAGCTAAAGATACATCTTGTGTGAAGAATAAGGAGTACTAATTTACATTTCCAGTGAAAAAAGGAGATATCTTACACCATGGCACTGTGCAATGAAAACAGACAGTCAGTTTCTGCTTTCTGTGCAATAATACTTGGATATAAATTATGGTACCTTTCCCTATAACTCACCTATTAGAACTGTAACTGGAAATTCCCTTTTCTTACAGCCACAGAAAAAATGAGCCAAATATTTTTTTTGAACATTTCAAACATGATAAAGTGAGATCTGCTCAGGCTGCAATTCCTGCTGCAGAAGTTGCAATATTTTAGGCTCTTAAACAAAGCTGATTATTGTATCCAGTGTATGAGTCCAAGAGAACTTGGGGATTTTTTCCTTCTCTCCTTTTCCCTTCTTCCAGGTTTTTTGTTTGTTTAGTTTGGTTTCTTGTCTCATTTTTTAACCTTGTATCTTATGGTTCATCATCAGCTATACCTCACTACATACAGGATCTGGGAGAGGATTCTGGGAAAGCCACTAAATGATCTCTTGCTTTATAGCACTAGCTTAAAGACCTTTCCAGCACAGAAGATCTCCAATATTTTATTTCCTCCAGCTTCTGTTTCTGGTATACAATAATTCCAGCATCTAGGTTAGCAAATGCTCCTTTGAAACGCCTGCAACTTCTCTTTCTTTAGGAGACTTTACAACTCCTGCTTTCTTCAGCATTAGGCAATGTGACTTTGGAGGTTTACCCTTCTGTTGCCTGCCTCAAAGGGACATCCCTTCTGTCCTGCCTTTGCTGTTGACTCTTTCTCTTGCAACGCCAGCATGTAGTTCACAGCTCTCATGTTGCCCGGTCCACATGCAAACTGTTTCAAAACGGAACAGAATTTTTTGCAGACAGAACAAGGAAGAGGAGAGACCTGAATATCCTCTCATGAGCTGTTTCTATCCTAGTGTGGCCCCTAAGGAAGAGTACTTTAAGTCATTCTTGGACAGACCAACAGGAAAAATCTGGCCTGATCTTCAGGGAAGACCATAAGAAGAGTAATAAACCAGAAAGGGATGAAAATGCTTTATATTAATTGGCACAAAAAGTAACAGATCTAGCTCTTACCCTTTAATTATTCTAGGCATACTTACCCGAGAACAGGAATTAGGATTTGTGTTTTGTTTTGGTTTTTTTGAAGTATTTTATTCAAGACTTTCTGAATGGAGGTTATTGTACAGTTGACTACAGTCCAATTGCAAGACAATTATGTGTTATTTGGCTTCCCAATTGACTATGGTGTACTATATTGTACTCCAGCTGTAGCATCTGGTGGTTTTGATACACATTAGATGTAGATTAGACTCACTCAGGATGGCACTGTTCTTGGACAGACTCCATAAATTTACTGATAAACCATAACTCCACTTTTTTTTCATGTCACACCATGGGATTAAAGCTTAATTATTCTTCAACAGTTTCATCTTTTTCAAATTGCATAATTGCTGGTGTTTTATATGCTTAACCCTTTTTTAGGAGGAAACTTCTTCTAGTAGTGGAACAGATTCCTTAACCAGCGGAGAGATTCCACGAAGCAGGTCAGAGGGGACTTTGATTGATGTAGATGACCGGATACCTTCAGACAGCTACAGTATGTCTCTTCTGCTATTTTTTGTACTAAGGTGCTCCATCTAATGTCTTTATTTATGGAAAATCTATGTGTCAGGCAAGTTGGAGGGAGTTGAAATCTTTAACCTTACATTAACAAATGCTGGTTAGAATATGTTTACTGGGGAAGAGAAGAGGGAGTTCTTAGCCAAACTAGATTAACTTATGGTTTTAAGACCAGGAAGGCAAAGTAATTTTTAAGTTAGCCCGATTTAGAAACTGGATTCTCAAAAAAGTTGATTTCATCTTATTGCTATTTTAACCCCAAAGTTAAGAAAACTTTGCCTTCCACAAGGTAGGCATTCTCTTATCTTCTTGTCCAGTAGTATCTGTAAAAGCAAGCCTGGCATTTGCTGTGTGAGTTGTGCAGCAGGAATTATTTCCTTGCTAACCCACTGTACCCTAGTAATTTGTGCTGTTACCTTGCCATGAGAAAGCATCTGGCCTAGCAACTCAGGCTCTGCCAGAGTATTAGAAACCTATCTTTTAGGATGGGAAAAAACCAAACCAAACCAAACCAACAAACCCCCTTATTTCTATTTTTGGGCTTAATTGTTTTATTTTTTTTAATAGACAATAATGATCTGACTGTAATAGTATCTCAGTGCAAGGATAGCTTTTGGCCCATGGGCAGAAACAAAAGGACTTTCCAGCTGCTGCTCAAGAAACCCAGCCCCATCAGATGATTGTGGTCAAGATTAGGTGCTTGAGGAGAAGGAGGCTACCCCTGGGCTTAATACCCCCAGCAGCTCACCTGGAGGGCTCTTGTCAAGACAATGATAGAGCTTTGAAGATAGGCATCTGGGAAGCAGATAAGTTCTTCCAAATTAAGAATTTTCTGGAATTGTGGAAAAGCTTCACTGTTTTGGCTTTTTACCACAGTTTGACAAATGAAACAAAAACAAAAGGACTAACATTTTTTTTTAATTATTCTTTTTGTGGCCATATACACTGTTATTCTTGCAATTGAGCAATAATAAGTAACCTTGGATATGGAAGGTATGTTGAAAAAATTGAAATAAATTTCTCTAAAAATTTAAAATCTTTACAGGAATGTATAAAGAAGGAATGGTATAACCTCTATATGTAGGAAAAATAGTATAAAACTGCAGTAATAGAAACCCTTAGCATAAAAAGCTGCAGATACTCTATTCATTGCGAGAAGCGTGACTCTCAATTCACTTATAAAACAGCTCTTATGAACAATTGTTTATATAAATTATAAAGACATCTGTTCTTCAGAACATAGGTATTACTACTAATAATGAGTATTTTTATTAGAAAGCATACATATATATCCTTGATACACCTGTATTTGTCCATCTAAAAGCAATCTCAGAATAATTAATAGCCACAAAAAAAATTCTCTCCAAATTTCAATTTGTACAAGCTCATAAATTATGTCAATTATTTTTTCAAAAGGAAAACTAGTATAACAAATTCCACACACATGAAGATAAATGGTAAGTGTGCTGTTATAAATTAAATGCATGTACACTATCATGAAAAGGAATTTTAAATAATGCATTTATTGGTACAGTCTACAGTGTTTGAAAAATGAAATTGTAGTTCTTTAATCTTTGCAAAGAGATAGACATAAGAGAAAGAAAACCATGACATTTTGTAAGAAGCTAAATATCACTGCAATATAATGATTTGAACCTTATGGAACTCTACCATACTCAATGTCAATTAATAATTGTAGGAGTTGACAATAATCAGCACTTTGAAAAAGATGTTTTACATCCTTCAACACTAATTTGTTATTCAGCACTAATTTATTAGTACTCTTCTATTAAGAAAGATTCTTAATTAAATCAATATTGATACTATTAAAAAACCTGAAGAAAAATTACAGAAATTATCTATATATATTTCAGTAGGGTAAATTTAGTCACCATCTATTCTAACAGCCTGTCAGTTGAAAATGAATGGAATATCTCAAGTCTCTGTCTATAGGAAATGCTTCTGTTTTTTCTTTTAAACAGATATCAATGAAAGTAAACTGGATTTGGATATTGACTTGTCTGGTGTATTCAAACATGCCCAAGCTGTTTCCAAGACTAATCCTTTCTGGAATGAACTGTCAGGCTCCAACCCTTTTGTACATGACATAGCTGCTTCAAATAGAAATGAAAATAATAAATACCTTTATATCTTAAAAGAAAAACCTTATTTGTTCTCTAAAGTTTCTACCAATAGGGACTCTTTGGATTCCTCAGGTGATGAGCTAGATATTGATTGTCTCTTAAGAAAGACTTCATCGAGAAGATCAGGACGATCCAAGAGTGTCTCTGACTTTTTGGATATTGTTGATAACCAAAGATTTAATCCTTGCAAGACAACAACTCAAAAAACTACAGCTTCCAATATGACATGGCTTCAAAATGACCGTGAAGCCTACAAGATGGCTTGGTTGAGTCACCGACAACTCACTCGGTCCTGCCTAGATTTAGAAGCCATGAGTCATAGTCCTGGATGGGCACAAACACAAGCTACAGATATTCATGTAATTTGTAAACTGAATCACAAAGGGGGTTCAGTACAGTTACCTGACTCGGAAATCAATGTTCATGTCCCTGTGGGTCATGTATTACCAGGGGAATTCCAAGAAGTTGGTTTAAAGGCTATCCTTAACCCTCCATTGTCATGTAACAACGAGCTATCTAGCACTGTAAGTCCTCTCATTGAACTTACGCTGAGCAACCTCAACACAAGCAAAGCTATTATCTTAGAAGTGAAAGTTGCAGCTAAACTGAAGAATGATCCACTCAGCCAAGTTATGAGTGATATTGTATGTTTTTTTAGTCTCAACAAAGAAGGGCCTTTTAAGAAGCTAGAGAATTGCTACATTTATCAAGATACCATACAAGTGAAGCTAACAGACTTAAGTCATGTGATGTATGCAGTGATTGCCATACAAGCAAACAAAATCCAACCTCCAGCAACTAATGTCTGGGACTATTTTCACAGAACAGTCTCAGTTGGAATTTATGGTCCCAAATATATTCATCCATCTTTTACAGCAGTTTTTACAGTCTTCAGTCATAACTACATTCCAGGAAAACTCACAATTTGCGATATAAAAAAAGGAGGGAAAAATATGCCTCCTGTGGTGTTTCAGCTGTGGGGAAAACATACATTTCTGCTTGAAAAACCACAAGATCTAAACATTTCTTTAGTATCCTGTGATCCAGATTTTGAAGTAAAGATAGAAGACCAAAACAAAAATATTAAAGAGGAGGAGCTGAAAACTGGTGAAATGGTCCGTCAACAATTCCTGTTTTCTCTGCTTGGATGTAGGGACATGCATTTCTTTGTTTTCCTCGTTCAGATTAAAGTCCGAAAAGGTAGCCAAGTAACACAGTTCCATGTTACAACTCCTGATCCAGCTCCAAAATTAGGTGGAATTATCAATAGATCACAGCGCTTACAAAACCGCAAAGAAATCAAGTCTGCACCTTGGCTTCTGATACCAACAGTAAGATATCCAAAGTTTCAAAACAAAGTTTTGAGTGTTAATACTTATGGAGTGGCTTTGAAAACTGTGTTACGTCAGAACAAGATTGAGTATTTGCTGGAATATTTTAAAGGGGACACAATAGCACTTCTTGGTGAAGATAAAATTAAAGCCATTGGACAAACTAAAATAAAAGAGTGGTATGTAGGAGTTCTCAGAAAAAAGATTGGCCTTGTACATTGCAAAAACATAAAAGTGATTTCCAGAGAACAAGCTATGGACACTGCTGATAGTGAGCTAACAACTAGGAATCTTGTTGAACAAATTGCATTGCCATTCAAAAAACTGACTTACATCTACTCAGTAGTTCTGTCAACAGTATCAGAGAGTGTTTATGACTGGAGAGCTTTAGCTGAGGTGCTAGGATACTCACATATGTCCATGGATGACTTTAACGAGGCACATGCTGATAAAGAATCAGAGAGAGTTGCTCATGTTGTGAAGAGGATGAAGCAAGATTGCCATGCTAACAAAAAAAAAAGACTATTTCTTTATGAACTCATTATTGTAAGTATTGCATGAACTAACTTGCTTTTGGGGATTGCACTGCCAAAAAACTGCTCAGTAGCAATGTATGAACAAGAAAACATGATTTTGCATCCTTGCAGGAATGTTTACAAACCTGAACATATTATTATAAGTTGTAGATACCTATAGACAGAAAATACATTCAGTCTCTTAAGAAGAATAATACTTTGACCAAGTAATTCTAAACAATTTTCTGCTAATGTTCTAGGAACCTTGTTTATTTAGTGTGTTGACTGAGTTGACTTTTTAAAATACAAATAATTGAAATAGTTTTGTCTTTTTGTCATTCCTGAGGAATTTATATTTCTGTTGTGAAGTATTAAGTAACCTTATCGTGTGGAAACTCCACTAGATAGATAGATAGATAGATAGATAGATAGATAGATAGATATTTGTCCACAGTAAGGTGCATATCTAATTTAGCTTTATATGTTTAAAAATGAAGTCCTGATCCACATGTTGAAAAGAAAAATTTCTATCCACACATGTTGACTTCATAGTCAATATTGTAACGGCCTAAGGACAAAATTGCAAACATTTCAGGATGTATTTTCATGGGCCTCATTTATAAGCTGTTGGACAAATTCTGTGTGACTAAATTCTATTATATGTGAATCAAAAGCATGTTTATTCTAAATATTTCCTGGTAATAAGTTGAGCTGTTAACCATCCTAATTTACTTACTGATCTGTGTGCAAATTAATTTAGAACTAATGTTTACTTAATACTGTTTTTGACTGAAAAGTCAATCAGCCTTTTAAGGAACAGAAAATAATTAAATTTCTGATGTGAAAATAAAGTATTGTAAAAATGGATGTTTAAAGATTCACATTGTAACTATGCATCTAAACATTTTCAATTGTAAACCTTATGAAACCTGAATTGTAAACCTTAAAAGAGTTTACTCCTCATAACTAGTCTATCTCCTTTGAAGTATTGACAGCAATTTCAGCAGGATTCGGAAAATTTTGGTAACCCTGTCCACTTACAACTCTTAGGAGCATATGAAACTCTTTGGAATAAAACTTTGTATAATTTTGAGCTATGAATTGCCAATGAAGGTCCCTGTTGCTTGCAAAGCTAAACTTAAAAATAGCTATAATTTGTGTAATTTTACGGTAGAAATTATTAGTTGCTTCTTCTAATTAATCTCTTACTTGTATGTTTTATATGATTTTTGCTTGTCATAACAAAAGCAAACTAAACGACATTATCTTTGCCAAAATATAGGGGACTTTGATATAGTACACTGTATTCAGCTTTTCATTACTGCGCTTACCAAAGTTCTGTTGTTTCCTATGAGGATTTTTATGGTAAAATATTTTACAATTAAATCACATATAATTTCTTAAAAATTGCTTGATATTTCAGTAAAAATCAGTACCTGAAAAACAAGAAAAATTTCTGGATTTTGTTATTGATCTTACAATGAAAAATGCAACACTTTCAGTGGAATATTTTGCTGTTAATTTGAGAAGAAGAAAAAAGACAATACTTATTTTTCTCATTAGCTCTTACCAAAGAAAGAAAGAAAAACAAATATAACTTATCTGCATTTCAGGGTTTTACTCCTGCAACCATTTTTATTTGTTGTAAAATTGTTTCATTAAATGTTCATTTGGCACAGGGGAGGGACTTCAATTTCAAGTTTCATGTCATACTTCTAAGAAGCTAAATTTGATGTTCCAAATACTTTTGTTGGAGAAGTATATTTTTCCTTCAGGATCTGTAAGCTTGGCAGGATCCATCTGACACTGGAATGCTAAAGCAACTGGATGTCAGCTTAATTTTTTTTTTTAAGATTGTGGGCAGTTTTCCTCTGAAACTTTTGGCAACATCATTTTGTAAGAAGAAAATTATTACATTTGTAAGGACACAAAATAAAAAAAGAGTACCTTAATGTCTGTCTAAAAATGCAGAGTAGTCTATAAAAACAATTTAAAATCGTGTTTCTTTTTGTAATTACTGGTGAAAGATCACTGATGAAAATTATTGTTGCAGGCACTTTTAAAAATAGATTGCCAGGGATTAGTGGCACGTCTTACCCAGGACACCATCATTTTGACTGCAGCTGTCAAGCTTGGTAAAAACTGGCGGGAGCTTGCGGAGAGGCTAGCCCGACTCACAAAGCAACAAATAGAGGCTTATGAAGTGCCCCACCAAGGGAAGAATGGAGTAGTAGCTCTGGAGGTAAGTGTCTCGTGTAGCAGTGCAGGCACACTTGCTCTTCCACACAAACAGAGCCAGGGTGTGTTTCTTCCTCCTTGCTTTGTGTGCTTTTTTTCCTTTTGCACTTTCCTGTGGAGGTCCTGGCCTCTTGTCTCAAGCTGCAGGGCCACATTCGATCCATTCTTATTGTCCTGTCCACTTGTCGGTCCTACTCACTCCTCTGCTATCAGTTCAGGCACAGTAAGGAGAACCTCCAGTCCTTGCAGGACCTACTTCAAATCCTCCTCAGTACCACTTCTGTTCTTTCCACCAAAAGAAAGCTGACTTCTATCATTAACACTTTTCTGTGCCAGTGTAATCATTGATACAATTTAGCTTAAGTAGCATGAGAAAAAGTTGGAAACTCAGACACCAATTCCACTTCTGTTCTGTTGTATGAACATGACAAATCTATGATTCAAGTTCATAATTTGTCAGTTAAATAATGCTATTTGTTTTCCTTTGTAAAGTACTCTTCTTGTGCATAAGTATCAGTTCTAAATAAAAGTTAATTTGTCCTCTTAGATGTATATTAGTGCATAGACATCTAGGAAGCAATTTAGATGCCTAACTAGATCTCTAATGCCATTCGAGGTGACCAGAGGCATGGTATCCATGAAATGTCAGATATGTCACCAGATTTAGAGTGGGTCCTTGTCCACACTGCTGTGTCAAGTCAGGACTGTGCTCCTGGCCTATCTTTGCTGGGCAACCAAGCTATTTCCTACATTCTCTACTCTAACTCCAGAGCATGCAGTAGGCCCACTTTTTCTCACAGTTATATGCCAAAGACTTCCGGGTCCCAGACTGAGTTTTAAGCTCTTTTATAAGCATTGCTGAACGAAGCTCAGAATACTTATTCTGACTTCAGTGCTTATATTGAGGTTCAACTCTCTCTCTGCCTGTACCATTATCCCCTGATTCGTGCAGGTCACACACATGATCCAGACTGAATTCCTTTTCTCCCACCTCTTAGTACAAAAGGAATTGCTATTTTCCATTCCCAGGTTCACAACTACTCAAGATAATTTTTTTCTTCCTTTTTCTTTCCCTGTAGCTGATTCTCCCTATTCTCTGACAAATGTATTTTCCTTTCCACAGTCTGAGTCTAGTGAATCTGTCATCTCAGTTTTTTCTGCCTGGTGATTACTGTTAAGATATTTCTGCTCTAATCAAGAACCACCGCATCTTATTGTCTTTGAATGCTCTGCCCTCCCTCCTCAATCAATATTTGATCAAAATTCCACATATTTACTCATGTGGCTCAGCACTTTTCTACAGAATTATCCTCTTTATTGTTATTTAAAAACACTGCCTCCTTCTCTGATCTTGTTTTTCTCTTTATTTTGTGTAGGATATTTGCTTATTCCAGGTACTGATGTCTGAATGCACCTTCCTTAATTTTTTTCTCATAAATTTCTCTGCTTTACCAATCCTAAGTCTATGCTCTTATTTAGTGGGAAAAGAAAAATAAAATCAGATCCTGTTATTGTCTCTGGTTTTGCATTGTCTTAATCTAAAATACTAAAATCAAACAGAATATGAATGATTGTCATTTTCATTATCATCAGTTTCGAGTTTTTTTAACTCTTTGGAAGTGCTCTGACTTCTTAGACTTTTCTTCTACTTACTAAGCTTTCTGTGTTTAGCTGACAAAATCCTAGCTTTCTACAGAAGAAATTATAGACCAGAATAACATGTGACTCTGCTGGTCTCCATGTTATTTGAAAATCTTTTTACTTTGCTAACAGGCAGGATAACTAAAACTAAAACTAAAACCTCTTTTTCCAGCACTGTACATATTTATTTTTATATATTAAGAAAATATATTTGCATATACAAACACTCCCTTTGTTTTGTGTGTTTCTATTTTCCATGAAGTATGTCTTCTACCTCATATCCTTTATTCTTCTGTTTTCAAGAGTTTTTACATCATTTTTGTGATAAACCACCCACAAAATTCTCTTTCAGTGGCAGTGTCTGCTGCCAGAAGATAGAGCAGTGAAATTCATCATAAAAAGCCAGTAATACCGTATGTTCTATTTTCTAAAGAACATTCAATAAACAATCCAAGATAAGAATCTTGCTTTATTTTGTGTCATTTCTCAAGGATTAGATTGGTCCCTTGGAGAATTCACTGAATTTGTGTGACATTTGTAATAGTGCTTGTCCACATGGGTGTGAGTTCAAAGAATACCAGGTTTCTGGCACTAGTGTCTCCTATAAACACACAGAACCCCCACTGTCCTGCAAATTTAACCTCAAATTACAGTACTTTCTACTACATTTCTGTGCTTTTTTCTGACCCCTGAACTTTCTTATTGATAGTAGTTGTTGGCCTGAAAACAGGAAACTAAGAGGAGATAGGATGGTAATAAGTTTTGGTTAATTACTAAGGATTATCTGGAAACATTGACTGATTCATTACCCATCAAGTACTGTTCCATCAAGAGGATTGACTGGTTAAAAAATGTTTCTGCTTTTAAACTTAATATTTTTCTTAGTGGGAGAAATCTTCTCCCAGGTGATCACAGAGGCGACTTGAGATTCATAATATTGGTACGTAGATTATGAAATGTATTTCATCAGTAAATTCCAAATCACTTTACAGAGGATGCAGATATCATGATTATTACCTACTCAGCAGAGACAGTGGAAGATTCATATGCACAGCTGAGACGAGACTGACCAAGATGCTGCAGCGTTTTACCTGAAAATCTGCTTTGATACAATTTGCCTGAAAATCTGCTTTGATACAATTCAGGAGTGCTGAATGAAATTCAGTTCACCCATTGCATTAAAGAATGTGGATATGGGGAAGAAACTGCCTTAGAACTACTGCCTGATTTGCAGTATTAGTTCAGCGTGGTGAGTGTGCAGATTGTTGCTGAGTTAATTATGCATCAGTGATGACCATTTTATAAAGCTTTTGATCCTTTGATCCCTACAGTATTTTTTTATTTTGTTTTCATCTGTCCTAGACAAAAAAAAAAATCAGTCATGACAGATTAGAGGAAAGCAATTGTATTATTGCAATGTCAGACTGAACTTCAGGATAAGTCAAAGCATAACATCTTTTCATAATCACTGTCTTGTCACATTCTAGGGAAGACAGAAGACTGTACCCCAACTTTTTTAATATCCTGGTCTAACAGGGGTATAATGAATGGAAGCCAGAGGCATATGTAGGCTGCAGCAGAATTTAAGGAAATCCAAGCTTCTCTTGTTGGCTACCTTTCTTGTTAAGG